>JAKGSA010001547.1:31884-52706 GCA_033558755.1 Philaethria dido | reverse complement strand
TTCTTGTTCCCAAAACTAAAGAGACCTATGAAAGGACGGAGATTTGCAACGATTGAAGAGATAAAGACTGCATCGCTGGAAGAGCTCAAGGCTATACCGAAAAGTGCTTATGAGAAGTGCTTTGACGATTGGAAAAACCGTTGGCATAAGTGTATTGTATCTGAGGGGGATTACTTTGAAGGGGACAACATAAATATTGATAAATAAATAAATATTTTTTCTTAAAAATACAAAGTCACCTTACTTTTTGAACACACCTCGTATTAATTATAATTAAGTAAATTAAACAGGTCAATATTAAGACATTGTGGTACAATAGACCAGGGCTTCTTAAACTTTTTTATATAGCGACCCCCTTCAAGCTTAGGAA
Organism: Philaethria dido; assembly: GCA_033558755.1. Lineage (NCBI taxonomy): Eukaryota > Metazoa > Arthropoda > Insecta > Lepidoptera > Nymphalidae > Philaethria > Philaethria dido. The sequence goes on along the minus strand of JAKGSA010001547.1, from coordinate 52,336 downwards.
ATTTTAAACGACCCCCTCCTCCATATAATGAATTATATTAACCGTAAATGTAGATGTAATATCGCACTATTTTACAATGTAAATAAAATAAGGATTAAAGAATACGTACCCATTCATTTCACATATATATAATTGGAAACGTTGATATTGACGTTACTACCGATATCCCATATCAGTAGTAATGAAACACAATAAATAGAATGACATAAAACTATATATATATATTTATTCAATAGAAAAGGGGTAATGAAGGAACTTAGGAGGAGAAATATAAAAAAAAATTGTTATAAAAGTTCTTTAAAGGACAGCTGCAGCCATGTAGTTGTATCAATAATGATTAAAAACCCGACCCACAGTTTAAGAAGCCCTGCAATAGACGACACGATACGATACGCATAGATTATATAATGATTTATATATTGTCGTGCGTAACAATAATGGTAAAAGTAATTATGTAATTGGAAACAGACCCTTTTGCTGAACTTGAGTTTCGGATTTTTCAGTCTTTGAAAGTATCTCTCCAATTTGGTCCTATCAATTATGTGCAAGTAGTAAGATACTGGCTTGCCCGTCCAAGAGACGGAGCCTTTAAGCGGCGACATTTCGCTGACGTGCATGATGGTCCCGATGTCACTCAGATTCCTGTCAGTTATCCTAAAGTTCAGCGGGCAAAAGCTTTTTGATGATACTATTTTAGCGCCATCTTTTAAATCGGCGAACCTTTCTTTCAATTGGTGGTCGACGTTAGGTCCAAATGCGAAATTATTTACAAACACTATTGTAGCTGAATTAATTTTCTCTCTATGCTCGTCTATAAGAAAATCACCCTTTATTAATTTGTACTCTCTATATTTTTTTCCATACCATCTCATCCACATTCGAAAGTGTAAGTCCATGCTCTGTAAATAATGGCGGTTTTGCTTCATTGTATAAATATAATCAAAATCATAAATAATTTATCGTACAATTTCAGCGAATTAGTTTTGCAAAATCTAGGTCTAGTTAAAGACTAACCGCTAATCTAGTGGATATATGCTCGAGTCTCAATAAAATAAAATATCAATAGCATTGGGATTAATGAAATATGTAGTTACAAATACTAGCTTAGACTTATATGTGAAGTTTTCATATTGGATCTTAATTTATGATGCATTAAGAAAATAAAATAATAGACCAACCTCAGCATATTTACTGGGCACCTCTGCTTTCTCAAGTCCAAAACATATCCGACATGGCGTGGCGGCGGCCATCTGCAGCACCACCTGCCCCACACCCGATCCGAGGTCCACAAACACATCTTCCGCCGTTATATCAATCTGATCAATCATCTGACACACAAGTTCGTACGAGGTCTCGCCGTATACCTGTAAATATACGGCATTTATAAGTAATGTGCTGACTACATTTAAATAACAGTATTTGTTTTTCTTTCAAAATTATGTAGCCTGGATATAAAGAATACTCAACGCATTCATATCTACGAGTGTACACTTACTTCAGGTGAAAAAGGTTCATATTGATTTAGTTTGTCAGGATCCGAAACAGCTTGATTGTATGTTTGTTGTAAAATGTGTTTTAGCAAACCTCTCGACGGATACATGTTTAGGCGCTGAGTCAGTGAAGTTTCTTTTTCCTAAAAATATTAATTTACTTAAAATTTTAAATATCATCCTTATTCGATTAAATACGATTGTTCAATTTTATTTATTAAGTATACATATAACGTGGTCATATAATAAAAAATATGTATATCTCTTATGTCGTTAACTTAGTATTTACACTTGTCACAATGATTTATTGTTTTTATATTATAGACAGCTAGAACGAATTTTAATAAATAATGTGAATTCTTTTTTTAACCTTGACATTGTAAGTTTGACAAGATACTGAACTATAAAGGCACTTGATTGCATATAGAAACAATGTGGTTGGCCTTGTATTCGATTACGATTCGTGATTGATACTACACAAAAAAAAAATTGATATACAAAGTAAAATGGTAAAACTTATTCAAAATATTTATTCATAGAAGTTCCGAGCAAGCAAATGATGAAAGCGCTACATGAACTGTAAAGTAGGTCAAATATTTTCAGTTATCTTTTTCTTCTTGGTCGTATTTTTCATTGCTGAAGATCGTCCCCGTTTTGATGATTTATAATGGAGGTGTAAACGAGCTTTTTCCATGCTACCCTATTTTCGGCTTGCCTGAGCGCTTCCACAATGGTGTTCGGCCTCTAGGTCTTCTTCCGTCTACTTTGCCAACGACAGCCAGTTTGTCCAGACTATCTGGTTGTCTCCGAGCTATGTGGCCAAAGTATGAAAGTATTCGTTGGTAGCAAATGGTGGAGCGCCTTGTTTTGATGTTGAGCTGGCTAAGAATGGATTTATTGGACCTTTTTGCCATCCATGAGATCGAATCCTTTCGAAGGCATCGATGTTTCTCCTGTCTACAGGTGTCTATTCTGCCATATTCTTGTGAGTTGAGCCATTGCACCTTTGGCCATCTGAATTCTTCGTCGTATTTCCTTGTCGTTTCCCCCGATCGCTTATCACAGATGTCAGCAACAGCTTGCCTGTTCTATCAACACACATGAGTTTGGTGTTTGTTCTGTTGATTGATAATCTGACCAACTCGCTCTCGGTCTCCACTCTTGTAAGTAGTTCAGACATTTCCAGCTCTGATGCATATAAGGTTGCTAATCTTTTTACTCCCCACTGAAATGCCACCATCCCACTCTTCTAGTGCTTTTCTCATGATATATTTCCCGTAAATGTTAAAGAGTAGAAGGTATAGGACACAATCCTGGCGCACTCCCTTTTCTGGCTTGAATGGTCCTGAAATAACATCATTCACCCTAATCATCGATTCGCTATCTTTGTAGAGGTTCGTGATTAATGTCGTGAGATACGAGGGAACGCCCATTTCCTGCAGAATATGCCATAGATGATCCCATTTCCCGCAGTCAATCAATGAAGCACATGAGCATCGGCACGTTAAACTCTCTACTCTTCTCTATGATTTGCCTCACATTTACTATTTGCTCTCTTGTGCCTCCGCCTTTGACAAAACCAGCCTGCTCGCTTGGTATTTGCCATTGCAGATAGGATTGCAGGCGATAGTAAATTATGTTTAACATTATCTTGCTGGCATGAGATATAAGAGCCACAGCTCGATAATTCGCACAGGTTTTAGTAGAGCCTTTCTTATGTATCGGGACAAGTAAGGATTGCTTCCAGTCGGTTGCCCATTTTCCTGTTCGCCAGATCTGGTTGAGCAGTTGAAGTAGGATCTTTACGCCATTGTCACCAAGGTTCTTCAATCCTTCAGCAATAATTGCGTCTCTGCCGGCTGATTTATTTACTTTAAGTTTTAGCAAGGCATTTCTAACCTCTTGTTCTAGTATAAGGGGTTCCATACTTTGGTGATCAATGGGAATGCCCCTGCGGTTTAGTGTTCTACTATCAGCGTAGAGGTCCTTAAAATATGACCGCCACCTTTAAATGACGAGATCTATATCCGTTTCCGCGTCTTTAATAGCTCATGTTTTTGCCTAGAAGTTTCGAGTAATACTCTTCACTTTAAGAAATGAGTCCCTTGTGTGTAGGTGTTGGGCGTGATTTTCAATGTCCTGACAGATGTGATTCAAGTGTTGATTGTAATCTCTGCGACAATGTAACTATAAGTGTATTTATTTAGAAAAAAAAAATAAATTGGAAACGATAAAAGCATAGGGGCCTTCTGCCGATTATGCATATAGGATTATATATCGGATTTAAGGAAAAAAATATAATATGTTGCATGACGTCCGGATTGTCAAAACAGTTGCGCCGCATATCTATATAGGCTGCAAAGCGTGTGAGCGGTTGAGTCTGCAGACTCGAACTGTATTTGAATATTGACAGAAAACTTTATTGACAGAAAAAAAATTACAAATGTTTTGTTAATATTAGGCTAAACTTATAAAAAATACCAATATAGATAAGATTTCCTCTGTACCCGGACTAGTTTCCTGTATATTTATTAGTGGGTTTGTATGTTTTCGTGTATGTGTGTGTGTTTGTGTGTATGTAAATAAGTAAATCAAAAAAATATGGAATGCAACCTAATTTTTATAAGCTAATAATTGTTGCTTTATTTATAAAGCAATTCTTCTGTTTCCTCATAGGAGAGTTCATGTAAGAATTGATATACTTTTAGTTTGCATGTAGTTTTTGTTAGAGGATATATATTAAGGATTTTGTTTACCTCGTTGTAAATGTACGGACCAGTGTAGTAGAAGAAATGTTTAATGAAAGAGGTTCTTAAATTGCTGGGTACTTCACAGACCATGTGGCTGCGACGTTTATTTAGAACATTAGAATCATAGATTAATTTAGAAAGCTGCATTAGGATAACATTTAGTAAATATAATTGTCTGATGTTTAATACATCACATTTTTGATAAAGTTCATAAGTGGGAAATAAACGCGGTCTGAAAGTGGAGACTTTTAGAATAGAGCGTTGCGCTAGCTCCAGAATATGTAAGTTAGACTTAACAGTTCCTCCCCAAGTTGTTATACAATAAGTTAGAAGTGACTGGCATAGGGCGTAGTATATTTGTTTTATTAGTGAAAAATCGACAACATGTCGCAAATCTTTAAAAAGCAAAAAGCAAAGATTAATTTTCGTAAGCGATCAGTTAGATTCTTAATGTGATCACTAAAACGTAGATTTTCATCTAAAGTTATACCCAAATATTTAATATTATATTTCCGTTCCAATGAAGGACAGGTACAGTCTGTGCTAAAGTTACAAGTGTGTGCAACGATGTTTAAGAGTTGATTGTCTATATTATTTTTTCTTATGCTAAAACAGACATATTTGGTTTTATTTACATTTAATGTGAGCATGTTACCTTTTAACCACTTAATGACACTGTTCAACCCTAGCTGTGCTGTATGAAAAACTTCACGCCACGAATTACCGGTGAAAACGAGAGCCGTATCATCTGCATACGAATATATTTTACCATTTGTTATTTCCAGAGATGTAAGATTATTTATATAAATTAAAAATAATGTAGGGCCTAGGACACTTCCTTGTGGGACTCCGTAGTGAACTCTAAGTTCATCACTTAAATAGTTACCAACTTTGACATGCTGATATCTATCACAGAGATAGTTTTGGAAAAGCTTTAGTTGATTTCCCCTTATGCCTAAATTTTCTAGTTTTTTTATTAAGATGGGAATAGAGATGGTATCAAAAGCTTTAGTCAGATCTAAAAAAATGGTCAAACATTTTTTCCCGTGGTCTAAGTTGGAACTAATATGGTTCGTAAGAGAGAGTACACATTGTTCTGTTGATCTGTTGCTACGAAAACCATATTGATTGTCTGCCAAAGAATTTGTTCTTTCGAGAAATTTAATTAGACGAGTGTTAATAATTTTTTCTAATAACTTAGATATAGATGGAAGTATTGAAATAGGTCGATAATTATTTACGTTATTTTTGTCTCCCTTTTTGTGAATTGGAAGAATTACAGCTTTTCTAGAAAATATTCCATTCTGCAAACACAAATTAAATATATGTGTTAGGGGAGCGATGAGTGACTCACTATGTTCTTTTAAGCAAGCATTGTTTATACCATCGTACCCAGTTGTACAAGCAGATTTTAAGTTTTGAATAAGGAAGTTAACTTCTTTTTCATCAGTGTCTTCTAGGACAAACGAAGAAAGTTGGGAATTATTAGTATAGAGGTGACACTATTGTTATCCATATTTAACTGTATTATACTTAGGGACAAGTTTTTGGCAATGTTGGTCAAATATTCATTTACAATATTTAGTGAACTCTGAGTTAGGAGTTCCATTGGATAGTTATTAGTTATTTGTTTCTATAAATTATATTCTTAATAGCCCGCCAGAGTTTCTTGTTGTCATTCGTTGCACTATTAATTTTATTTTTTTCGTAGTTTCTTTTACATTTTTTTAAAATAGAATTACAAAATGTTCTGTATCTTTTATACGTCAATTTCAGTATTTCGTTACTCGGTGCACGCTTAGATTATTTATGAAGTTTGTCTCTATTTCTAATGCAACGAAGTAAACCTGGAGTCATCCAGGGTTTTAAAATTCTGCAGCGTCTCGAAAGTTTTATAACTTTTTTGTTGCAATTTATGGTGTCCTGCAGATATTTGATTAAATAATTGAGCGCTAATTCAGGATCATTACACAGATAAATCTTTTGAAAATTTATTTTAGATATGTCTTCTTTTAATTTAAGTGTATCAATTACTGTTTTAGTTGAAATTGCATGATTTCGCGACACATTCATTTCAATATTTGTTAATACAGTGTAATGATCCGTTAGGGTAGTGTACCAATTCCAAGGCGAGACTGGGATGTACTGTACTGTAGGAGTGATTATAGTGTGAGAAGGCAGAAGGTCATGGGATGCTGCAAGATTTAAGTATTATTCTCCATGGGTATTGATTTTTCCGGCATTTATCGGTATATTAACATCTCCTATAACAATAATATTACTAAAAGTACAATATTTCTGCAATAATTTCGAGCGATGTAAGAAATGGATCAATATTAGTGTATGATGGAGATCGGTAAAGACCAATGATTACGTTTTGCCTATCCAAAACTCCCACAAGACATGTCGCATCTTCAAATTCTGGTTCCTCAATAGTTACATTGATATTATGCCTATAATACATGACTACACCATCATTCTGATTACCATTGTTTGTAGTAGCTCTAGAAAAGTAACCGTTGATGGAGGGTACAACATCGGTTTTGGATAGCCAGCATTCTGTGAGAACCAGTATATCGCATTCTGCTTTTATTCTTGAGAGCAGAACTTCGAAACCCCTTATATTACAATTAATACTACGAATGTTTTGTGTTAATAACAGTAGCTTGGAAGGTTTATACAGGAATTGATGACATGTTTCTATGTCGACTTCCATTGATTCAGAGATGAGCACATCGTCAAAACTTTGGGGCAAATTTCTTAGGTTATCGAAGATGATATAGTAGTTAGTTCTTTCGCGAGAGCGATTCATAACTTGTACAGTTAAGATGTGAAAAACAATGACAGGAAAATACTTTCTGTATTTATTTTGTTTGATAAAGGAATTTGTTATAATAGAGAAAGAAGATTCTACTAACAACTTATGAATATACATCAATACAACCACGAGAGGTATTTATTATCAATATTAAATATGTAAAGCATGTAACGAAGTTTGTAAGCATAAGTAATTGTAAAAGTCTAATATTTGTGTTAATGTGGAAACAGATTATATAGGTTAACAAGTGTAATAGATGAATATAAAGATCAAAACAAAAACTATAAAAATAAGAATTAAAGACAAATAATCTTACATAATATGAAATTTTCCTCTGACAAGCTCTGATAAGATACATTTTAGTATACACAATTAGTCATTCTTTCTGCTTTAATTATCCAAGTCAGCATCACTTAAAATACGAATTTGTGGAGAGTTGCTGTTCTTTCGAAGATATACCGTTTGAAGTCCAACAAATGTTATAGTCGTGAGTTTTTTAAAAATTTCTAGCCAAATAGAACAGTTTTTGTGTATTACAAGTCAAACTCTGCGAAATGTATATAGGTTTAACAGGCACCTGATAGTTCAAATGCTTAGTATTGAGTTTTTCAATCCTAGTCTTATTTTTATTAAAATTTTTAACTTCTTTTAAAATTTTATCTTTTAAGAATGTGCTGGTAAAATCAACAATAACAGGCTGCGAGTTGTCTTTTGAGTTAATTCTATATACATCTCTAATTAAATTAGGTTTAATATTACTATTCAATTTATTTCCCAGCTCGATAATTGAAGTACATAGACTCTCCTTTGTTTCTCCCTGCATCTTGTTTGTTTGGTGGTAGGAGGTTCGTCCTCCGTTTGGCTCGCGACCACTATCATGTCAAAGACGAACCGCCAAATATCTTATGATGTGTTCCGGTTCGATGGCATGTAAGCCAGGCTTTCCTCTTTCCCACCTATCCTTTCCCCAAAATCTGGTAGTTCCGATAGCGGACTACTACATTGTCCTCCCCTTCTATCTGTATCCTCTAGGTTGGCAACGCATCTAGAACATCTCTGGTGTTGTAGATGGTCATGGGCGAAGGTAGCCACTTACCATCAGGTGGTCCTTTTGCTCGTTTGCCATCCGTTATCCATTAAAAAAAAAAAAAAAAAAATCTTAGGTAAATTTCTGATTTCGACACTAGACTTACGCTCTAGCGTCTTTATTTTGTCTTCAAAATGCTTAATAATTTTTTTATCTTCAATCCTCTCTTTCTCTATAGACGACAACTTGAATAAGATATTATATTTTTCGCTCATTAATTCAACAGAGTTTTGTAGATCCATAAACTTTTTATCCATCTCCTTTGTGAATTCCGAAAACATTTCCTTAATCACGGTCAGCATATTAGTTTCATCATCACTGTACTTTCTTTTCTTCCGTCTCACATTTTTTGCAGCAATTGACGATAAATCCGGGGCTGAGTTACAATGATGCAAAGCGGAAGCTGCTTCTGGCAGCATTAATTTTCGAGCGTTGGAGGAAGTATCAGTCGAAATCATAAGTCTCTTAAGCGGCATGGTTTCAAAGTTTTATTTGTAACAGATGACCTTGATTCCGAGAGATGTCTCTAAACTGCAACAAAGTGGTCGATGCGCTGCTTTGATTTGTCATACGCTACGGAGATTTCTTATGCGCTACGAAGACTTGTTATGCGCTACGAAGATTTGTTATGCACTACGTTGCAGCAGATCCCAATTACTGTGTTCTCGTAGCTTTGTTGTATATATTTGCTTTAACTGTTGCTGTCTATTTCACTCAACTCTTAAAGATTTATGCACGCCTAGTACACTAATGCACTGTGTATTATTTTAAAAAACACATTAATTAAATATATTTATTTCATAACTTTTTGTACAGAGAACACGTCTAAACGCCTTTGCGGTCCGAGGGGAAGAGGGATGTGAAATATAATAAGGAGATAGGATGGCATGCGAGCGGTGGAGTCTGCGACTGGTGGGGTATTTGAAGTGGGTATGGCTAAAGTCATTGTGTGGAGAATATTGACATGTTGTAGCGACACGGCACTTACAAATGTAATATATAGAGAGATAGCATGCGGCGGTCAAGCCAACCTTCCTAAATGTACGAATATATTTGAGCTGTAAGACTCGAACCGCATTTGAATTAAATATAATAAATTACATGGTGGAGGAGTATATGGGACGATCTCATACGAATAAAATTCGTTATGGCAAATAACATGTATTGGAGCGACACATGAGGAGCGGTAAAGAGTGGAAGTGAGCTTTGACCAAATGATAATTGAAAAAGAATACAAATAATATGTAGAGGGTTCGCTACATATAATGAGTTGGAGTGAGGTGGACGAAAATAATAATAAAATTCGAAGAAAGCAAATAATGTGTATGGGAGCGATACACACGATGAGTGGAAGAGACGTGGAGCGAAGTAATACTGAAAAGTGAATAACGCGAATAATATGTATGGGAGCGATACATATAATAAGTTGAAGTTGGAATGACCGTTATAATAATGAAATTAAAGAAGTACGAATAACAATTACAATACATGAACAATGGCGGACGTTGGTTGTATCATGTCCAAAGCTGTCTTGACAATTCGCTTTTGCAATCAAAAGCGATACTTGTATGTCGGAGGACATTGATATAACGTGCGACACGCGACTGTCGGGATTCGGTGGGCAAAGCCTACTGATAACCGATGTCGGTGGCGCGACTCATTGTTGTTTGGCATCACAGAAGACGAATGCGTTTGGGCTAGGTGAACCGCTATAGTAACGTTGGTTAGTTGTATCATGTGTAATGCGGTCTTGCGGTAGCATAAGCGAAATTTGTACGGCGGATGACGTTGATATAACTGGAGACACAATTAAACTTAAACCTTATATAAGCGTTCTACTATTGTTCTGTGCTTGGATGCGTAATGAACGGGTGTGTGGTGCTATTTTATGTCCCAGTGCCGGTGTATGTAGTAGTGTCCGCCTATTTCTTACTCTTAGAGTACGATAGGTGTGTGGTGCTATTTTATGTTTGGATGGAAACTGGAAAGTCGATGAAATTACGTAAAAACAGAATATCAACCGATATAGAAGGGGTAACAAATGCTAAAGAGATTGCTTACTTATTGGCTAACCACTTTAGGTATATATCCACCACATCTAAAGTAACTAATACACAGATTTGTGATGCTGAGGTATGTATCTCAGGTGAAGATGTAGAACGCGTTCTATTACAGGAGCCCAAAAATAAATCACCTGGACATGATGGTCTTGTTCCTGAGCATCTCATGTGGGCTGGCCCTCAGATTACTGTCCTCCTAGCCGCGCTGTTTAATGCAATGTTGTTCTCTGGTTACATGCCTACCGACCTTACAAAAACTACTGTTATACCTATCTTGAAAAGTCAGCAACTCGAATTGTCAAGCCTGTCCAGCTACCGACCTATATTGGCTACCACTATAGCCAAAATATTTGAATAAATCATATTGCGCAAAGTAGATAATCTCCTACATACAACCGATAATCAAATGGGATTTAAGCCAGAAACATCTACTGATATGGCTATCTTTACTTTAAAACAAACAGTAGTATACTACACTAATAGAAATACAACTGTATATGGCTGTTTTCTGGACTTAAGCAAGGCTTTTGAGAGGGCGATATCATATATTGTGGACTAAACTGCAAGAGAGGAATGTACCTATCAGCATCATTAATATCCTTTAAGTGTGGTACAAGCAACAAGTCAACGTAGTTAGGTGGGGTTCTGAGGTCTCTGTGCCCGCTTACCTCCATACAGGCGTCCGACAAGGGGGAGGGTTTTCACCCGTGCTTTTTAATGTTTACATAGATAGGTTAAGTGAAAAACTAAATAAAACTAATGTAGGTTGCCATGTAAATAATGTATGTATTAATAATATAGCATACGCAGATGATATGGTGCTCCTCGCGCCTAGCATAAGAGCGCTGCGCAAGTTGCTGAAGGAATGAGAGACATATGCGTTATCACATAACATGAAGTATAACGAAAAAAAACGCAACTTATATTATTCCGTTACGTTAAAGGCCCAGAGAAAAGCAGGACGAAGTATCTGGGGCACGTCATACGGGATGACATGTCCGACGTGGAGGATATAGACAGGCAGAGAAGAACAATAGCGTGCAAATATGCCTGCCAGGAGATTTCGACGTTGCACTGAGAGTGTTAAAAAACTGCTGTTTCAGACTTATTGCACGTGTCTGTATACGTCGGAGTTATGGGTTAAGTATACACAAGTAGCGATAAACGCGATGCGCGTTCAATATTACAATGCCTTACGTACACTGTTTGGCCTTCGAAAGGGTTGTAGTGCCTCTTCGTTATTCGCTGAAAGGAGGCATCATTGGATTCTGGGCATTGATGAGGAAGAAAATCGCTAACACCTGGAATCGCTATTTGAGTAGCAAAAACATGCTGGTAGCGGCTACTGTAAACACGAACGTTGCCTATGTAATTTCATATTGGTCGAAACTACATGTAAATCTCCAGGGTTTATCTTCTTCTTCTTCTTCTTCATTTTGGCTTTTATCCCGGCTAGCCAGGGTCTGCCTTCCTGCTCAATCTACTCCACTTTGCACGATCCTGAACATCTCGAGTGGTTAGTCCATTGGCTCTCATGTCCTGATTCACGACATTCAGCCATCGCTTTCTTGGGCGTCCAGGAGGTCTAACTCCAGGGACAGATATATCGAGGCATATTTTTCCGACATAATGTTCAGGACGGCGCGCAACGAGGCCGCACCATCTCAAACGACGCTCTTAGAGCTTATCCGTTACGTCACAGACCCCAAGACTACCCCGAATGAATGTGTTACGTATGCAGTCTGCCTGCGTAATGCCACACATCCACCTGAGCATCTTCATTTCCGTGACGTGAAGCTCCTGAGTGTGCTGAGATAGTGCCGGCCAACATTCGCTACCGTATAAAAGAACAGGTCGGATAATGCTCTTATATGTATATCTGTCTCTTGAGCTTGGGCGGTATTCTGTGGTCGCAGACCACACCAGTGACCTCACGCCATTTGGCCCAAGCAGCGCTTATCCAGGCTTGGACATCGTGATCGATGCACCCGGCCTCGTGCAAGACGCATCCAAGGTACCGGAACTTTTCCGACTTAGCGGCTGGTTCAGGACCTATATGGATGGTGCCAGAGTCCAGGCTCCCGCATGCCATGTACTCGGTCAAAGTGAAAGTCAAAGTCAAATAATTTTATTCAAAATAAGAAGTTACAAGCTTCATTTTTTGAACGTCAAATAATTTACCACCGGTTTACTACATTTAATGCCTCAGACCTGAGACGAACCGGCGCAAGAAACTCAGGGACTTTTTTTTTTTTTTTTTTTATATTCGACAATGGTTTACAATACTTTATTAACGGCAATGACATCTTTGAAACAGACTGGAGCAAGCACTTCATTCCCAGGTGTGTTATCATTTATAAAATCACTAATTAGGTAATACCTTTAACACACAAACGTCTTCTTACAATTTTTTTAAATTGCAATATGAAAAGTTCTCTGACGTTTTCTGGGATCCTATTGTAAAAGTATACGTGTATAAGATACAATCTAGTTACAGGCGCTGCAAGTTTAAGCCTATTTCTTGTATTTATATTATGTGCATCGCCAACTTTGTTAAAATTATTAATATTTTTCTTGACATGCAGTACATTTTCAAAGATGTAAAAGAGGCAACTGTTAAAATATTAATTTCCTTAAATTTTTGTCTTAAGGAATCTTTAGGGCCTAAGTTATAGATTGCACGAATAGCTCGCTTCTGCAGGACAAAGATCGAATTAATAGCGGCTGCATTACCACACAGTATAATACCATAGGACATAATACTATGAAAGTAGCTAAAATAAACAAGACGCGCCGTTTCCACGTCAGTCAATAATCTAATTTTTTTAACCGCGAAAGCTGCTAAGCTAAGTCTATTCGCCAATCCGTCAATATGAGGTCCTCACTGTAACTTGGAGTCTATGGGATGCCGAGAAATACCGTAGAATCATCTGGATCCACGGCTTCACCATTCAACAGTACATTGTTATACAATTTTTGTTACACAATTTTTGTATTAGGCGTTCTGAAAATGACGCATTTAGTTTTTTTACTATTCAATAGTAAGTTATTAACACTAAACCAATGTACTATTTTAGTAAGAGCATTGTTTAAATCGTCATAAACATTTAGACGCCTTTTCATTTTAAATATTAAGGAGGTACCATCAGCAAACAATACTATATCATGGCTCTTTCCGACAAGATACGGATGATTTACCATATCTTGTCGGAAAGAGCCATGATATAGTATGTTTATGGTCTTCCACACATTGAGCTTAAGACCGCCGTTCTCCAGCGTACCCTTCCAGAGGATCACTCTCTGCTCTAACTTCGTCCGGTCCCCGTCAACGAGTGCCATGTCATCGGCATACATCATCAGTCATGGAGGCTGGTCCTGAATATAAGCCGAGACAGTATCGAGCACTACATTCAACAGAAACGGACTAAGCGCTGAGCTTTGGTGAACCCCTACAGTAATGGGAAAAGGTTTGGTGTCGCCAACAGCAGACCTAACCATTGACGCGGAATCGCGGTACATATCCCTAATAATGTCAATATAGGCATCCCCTATCAGGGAGCCCCTTGGATCGCAATGCCCACCAGATACATTGACGAGGCACACAGTCAAAGGCCTTCTGCAGATCTAAAAATGCCAAATGCAGAGCTCTCCTTTTTTCTCTGTATGCCTCCATCAAAGTTCTGAGGGAATATACGGAGTCCATGGTACCGGATCCTGGCTGAAATCCATACTGACATTCAGAGACAGTACACTCTCGGCGAAGCCTGAGATCGATTACGCGCTCAAAGAGCTTCATGGTGTGACTCATGATCTTGATACCCCTATAACTACCACAATCTTGAACACTGCCCCTTCCCTTGTAAATAGGGGTAATAAAGCTTGCGCCGCTAATTTGGCATTGTACCAGTGTTCAAGATGCGGTTAAAGAGATCAGTGAGCATGAGCACACCAAGAGAGCCCAACAATTTCCACGCCTCGATCAGAAGTCGTCAGGCCACCGCTTTCCGGTTCTTCATGTGTCGAAGGCAATTCCGAGTTTCGTCAAGGGTTATTGGGGCAATAAGTCCGAGGTTAGGGAGCGGTTCGGAAGGAAGACTGCACTAACTGGATGCTGAGTATTCAGCAGCTCCTTGAAGTAGCACCTCCATCTCTCCTTCACAGAGACATGATCACAAAGCAGCGTACCTCGGGAGTCATTGACACAAAGACATTTATTTGGAAATATCTAGTGTCGTTTTATCCCGAGCACGTGCCAGTTTATATATGAGCTTCTGCCCCTCCGCCGTTTCAAGTTAAAATTAAATTAAAATTAATTTATATAGAAATATTGATAATAAATATGAATGATAATTTGTAATTAACTTTTTTTAAATAATTTTATAATTTTGTTATGGTTTATTATTATGTATCTCGTTACAGGTTCTCGGGTTCAAAGGAACCCGGTCCTTTGGAAGGCTTGCGTGGGGACACAGGTCCAACACGTAGAGGCCCCTTTGAGACAATAATAATTTTTAATCTGACGCATTGACCGGGATCCATCTCTGAGTAACCATAGGCAATTGCTCAGAGATGGTCACCGGTCAATGCGTAAGAGCTATGGAACATATGGAAAACTAAAACAGGGCTATGGAATGGAGTTTGGATGGACTAAGTACTGGACTATTGATTGAGACTATCGGACGTCCGCCTTTTCAACAGTCTCAAATTGAAAGGTTAGCGGACGGTGACTCGCCTCTCACTAGTTGGGCCCCCACAAAGCGGCGTAGTGCCTTGGGCGCAACATCGGTGTGGTCGGCTAAGGGTGTCGAGAGGTGTGCACCGGTTTCACCATCGCGAGGGTGCTCGTGAGCGGGTTTCCCCGCTATTACGCAGATTGAGCACTTCCACCCTTCCGAGCATATAGCTCTTGCGCTCCACTCTACCGACCAATGCCTTCATTGCCAAGCCAGAGGCGGGGGATAAATTACAATTCGCCTCTGAAGGTCTCAGGTCCGTGGGGTTGCCACTCCCCAACAGCTCGCCACAAGCTGCCCTGCGGGCTTATTATTATTATTATTATGATTAATTTATGATTATTATTATTTTATTTTAATTGAATTTATTGTAATAGTTAACAGTCATTGTTCTTAAATTATTGTGTATGTGCTTCTATTGGAATTATTTGATTCTGGAAATAAAGAATTTTATTATTATTTTATTTATATGTATATATTCATCTCGGCATACAAAACCGGTTACAAATTGACCATCACGGACCTAGGTCAAGTGAGAGCCATAATAAAAGAATCATATTTAACTTTGTGGAATGCTAAAAAAATTCCTAACAATGCTGCATGTGTTTAAAATAGCTGCCTTTTGTAAAAGGGCATAAGTATATGGATATTATTATTATGTCCTGGCCCGGTGAATATACTAGTGTCCTCCCGACAGGGAGCGCGATGCTAATATGTCTCGAAGTACTAGTGTATGTAGTAGTGTCCGCCTGTTTGTCCGCCTAGCGCTATGTTCATAGTAGAGTGCACGGTCAGTTTTGACAAGCGACTGCTGGGTGCGTGCCGTGCAGTTTTATAACATTATCGACCGCCTAGCGGTTGTGCGTTCTGTTATGGGATGCTATTAAAACCGCTTTTTTAAAAAAAAATATTTATTTAACACTAATCCTAAATTACCGGTTTGAACTGTAGCTCTACTAGACTAACTCGGGATAGGAGGTATTGTATTTAAATACTAATTGGAGGTATGAGGGCAAAAAGAGGCTTGATGCACTTTTCTGTACTACATAAGTATGTAATATATAACATTTACCCCCATAAAAGCAACTTTGGACAATTTTCCAAAGTTTTTACAAAGATTAAACATTACTTTTCAATGTAGGATATAAATTATTTTCTTCTTTCTGTTCATCATCGTTTTAAATACTATTAATATTTACTTTTAATTCTATATTTTTATTTTCGTTTTCCGGTAATTCATATTTTCTTAACTTATACATTTTAATGAACTTATAAGCTAATACATAAAATAGTATAATAATAATTATAATAGAAATGACAATAGGTATAATACAATAGTGTGTCCCATATCTTACTATATGAGGGATTTCCTCCACTAAATGTGTATCTAAAAGTTTTTTTATTTAACATTCCTTCTTGATGTTTTTAACTATCCAAATTTATATTTTCTAAATGGTTAGGGGAAACACCTTCTTAAACATTGTTCAATTTAACTCTATTACAACATTGATCATTTATACCAGGGGTCTTCAAACTTTCCAGCCTTGGGGCCATACTGATTACTCCAGTAAGTTCCGAGGGCCAAGATGGCAACACTGCATATTATTAATTTTCCTGTCATTATCTGTAATTTCTAGATTCGTTGTAGAGTACGAGCCATGAGTAGTAACGTGACACGACAGACAAGCGGAAATAGGTAGTACCTTCGATCGCTAACAGATGGCGCTAATAGCAGGTACAGAATAATATCGTTGGTTCTAGAAAGTTCTGGTGTCTTCCACTCACTTCTAGATGGCAGTAATTGGAATATATAAATAGGGCGTACCTCCTTAAAACAATTTTGTGCGTGTAACAGTATTTTGATTTGATTTGAATTGTTGCTTTTGTGTGTGATTTAGTAGAATGGAAAAGAAGCGAAAATTTGATAGTGAATGCAGAAAATTCAAAGATCAGTGGAACATTCAGTATTTCGTAATTGAGTCCAGTAACAAGGCGCTATGTTTGATTTGCAATGAAAGCATAGCCGTTCTCAAAGAATATAACATGAAACGTCATTATGAAACAAAACATTCTCAAAATTACTCAAAATATACAGGAATTGTGCGGACAGAAAAATTCGAAGCTTTGAAGCGCGGATTGAAATCGCAGCAATCTTTATTTACAAAAGTCGAAACTGAACAAGAGGCAGCAACTCGTGCCAGTTTTCGTGTGGCTCTTGAAATTGCAAAACGTGGAAAACCATTTACCGATGGAGAAATGATCAAGGAATGCATAATTGCAGTAGTCGAAGAAATGTGCCCTGAAAAGGTAAATTTATTAAAAACTGTCAGTATATCAGCAAACACTGTGGCTCGAAGGGTAGAAGACATCGCTGAAAATATATCCTCTCAACTGTTCGACAAAAATGGACATGTTGAGTGGTTTTCTTTGGCCTTGGATGAGTCAACGGATGTGTCAGATACTGCTCAGGTGTTGATTTATATTAGAGGAGTAGATAAAAGCTATGAAGTGCACGAAGAACTTCTTGATATGTATAATATTCATGGCACAACTACTGGTACCGATATTTGTAAAGGAGTTGAAATGGCTATTAAAAAAAGAACCTTCGATGGAAAAATTTGAAATGTATTACAACTGATGGAGGCAAAAACATGAGTGGGAAAGATAAAGGAGTGGTCGCTCTTGTGTCAAAGGCTGTAGAAAATGACGGCGGCTCAAAACCATTAGTCTTACATTGTATCATTCATCAACAATCTTTGTGCGGAAAATGTTTGGATATGTCTGACGTTCTGAAACCAGTCATATCAACTGTTAATTTCATCAGATCTTTTGGGCTGAATCACCGACAATTCCGACAATTTATTGCAGAGATTGGAGAAACAGACTTACCTTATCATACTGCCGTACGCTGGCTTAGTTGTGGGAAAGTCCTTCAGCGCTTTTTTGAACTTCGAGCAGTGATCGAAATTTTTTTGAATGAAAAGCACCGCCCTCTTACTGAATTACAAAACAACGCATGGCTATGAAAGTTAGCATTCTATGTTGATTTGACAAAACATGTGAACGAACTGAATTTGAGATTGCAAGGAGAAAACCAGCATCTTCCTGATTTATACACTAATATCAAGTCATTCCGAATGAAATTGATACTGTTTCAATCACAACTACGAAGTAAATGTTTTTCACATTTTAAAACATGTGAAATATTCAGCCACACTACTGAGACTGAGTTTCCTATCGATTTTGCAATCGAAACTTTGAGTGCTTTGAAGACAAATTTTGATACTCGTTTCTCGGACTTTGATGCCATTGCGAATCAAATTAAAATTTTTCAGAATCCTTTTGATGCTGACATTAAAACCCTAGCCCCGGAACTTCAAATGGAAATGATTGATCTTCAGTGCAGTGATATAATTAAGAACAAATATGAAAACTCATCTTTGTTGGAATTTTTTAAGAGTCTTCCAGTGACACAATTTGATAATTTGCATAAATTTGCTCGTGGGCTGTTTTCCGTTTTTGGTACTACTTATTTGTGTGAGAAAACCTTATCCAAAATGAAGTACACAAAAAATGTATACAGATCTAAATTAACTGACGAGCATCTTAAATCTCTTTTAATAATTGGTACAAGTAAAATTAGTCCACAACTACAAACTATTGTCGGTGGAAAATCTCAATTACATACATCTCATTAGCAATTCATATGTCATGTTTGTTATAAGGTATGTGTTGTTCATTACTTACAATGTATAAAATGTTAGTTGGATTCATTTCAATAATTTGTTAGTTATTATATGCTAAAGTTAAATTTACTGCATAAATTATACATGTCTTTACTCATTACCATTCTTATCACAAACATTTTATTTGCTATAAAAATATTTGTTCTCTAAAAGGAGTTTTCAAGTATGTCTCCGCGGGCCGGACAAAATCTGTCTGCGGGCCGGATATGGCCCTCGGGCCGTAGTTTGGAGACCCCTGATTTATACAATATAGGAGTACAAATAAGTTTCCGCCGTTTTTAACACAAATTAAATATTTATTATAGAAGAACGGTAATATAAATTTATTTAAAATATTGCCCATCACTTGCAACCACTTTTTTCCAACTTTCAGGCAGCATTCGAATCCCATGTGTGAAGAACTCCTTGTCTTTTGAGGCTATCCACGAATCATCCCAATTTTTGGTATCCTCATAAGATGTGAACCGCTGCACCGTCAGATCATGTGCCATGGACCGGAACAGGTGATAATCGGACGGTGCAATGTCTGGTGAATACGGCGGGTGGGGTAACACTTCCCAATCAAGTGTTTCCAAGTACTTTTTCACGGGAGCTGCAACATGTGGACGAGCATTGTCATGCAGAAGAATATTTTTTTCGTGTCTAGAGTAGCATTGAGAGCGTTTTTCCTTCAGAGCTCGGCTCAATCTCATCAATTGTGTTCGATAGAGGGCTCCAGTAATTGTTTCGCTCGGATTAAGCAACTCATAATACACTACACCTAGTTGATCCCACCAAATACACAGCATAAGTTTTTTTCCGTGAATATTCGGTTTTGCTGTTGATGTTGACGCGTGACCAGGTAATCCTCATGATTTTCTTCTTTTTGGATCATCACCAGTTATGATACGATGTAAAAACCCTTTTTTTTATGTCTAGCTAGCAGCATTTCACTTAAGCATAGTCGGCGTTTAATATCTCTCGGCTTTAATTCGTACGGAACCCAATTTCCTTGTTTATGAATCATTCCTAATGATTTTAAATGATGTGAAACTGCTTTCTGAGTGACTTCTAATGTTAGAGCAAGTTCTTTATCTGTTTGAGATGAATCTTCCTCCAATAATTCCTCCAATTCTGCATCCTCGTAGATTTTTGGCCTTCCACTCCGATCTTTGTCTTCTACGTCGAAATCACAGTTTATAAACTTTTAAAACCACTCTCGACACGTGCTCTCACTCAAAACACCCTCACCATATGCTTCTACGAGCAATTTATGCGCCCCAGCAGCAGATTTCTTTAAATTAAAGAAGTAAAGTAATATTTTCCGCAAATGACGCTTACATGGCTCAAATTTTGACATTTTCAACTTATAAAAATTATATTTTACCAATATAAAATCAGTAATATTAACAGGTTATGGTGTTCTTGAATGTCCAAACTATTTTTTTAGCCGGTTATCATCTGCGAAAGCTAATCGAAACTCCGTGCCGCGCCACCTACAATAAAACGGAACGGAATTATTTGTACTCCTAGTCGAAACCTCCTAGTCGAAACCCAAACGTCTCATACAAAGTTGTTAAAGAAGACAGGATTATGGAAGAGATTCGGGAGCTTCGCTTAGAAATGAAAGTTCACATGGACAATCAGAGTAAAAAGTATGAAATACTATTAAATAGATTTATAAGTACTGAGACAGAACTACAAGAATTAAGAAAAGAAATGAAGGTACTTCAAGAAAAAGTAGATAAAGTGCAAATTTTGGAAACAAATGTAGAAAATACAGTTCGAA
>JAKGSA010001547.1:0-21883 GCA_033558755.1 Philaethria dido | reverse complement strand
CAGGTTTCTTTCTCAACCTAACACTCCTTTCCTTATGCTCCGATTCACCTAATTCAGTTGATTCTGCATCTTCATACTCACTTGGGATATATGTCACATTAGATTTGTCAACATAACTCTATATCATTGTATCCTCTCCTTCTTCTGAAGATGTGTCCCCCACTGAATCTAAGCTCTCTTCATTGCATTTCTTGCTTTCTTTTACAGGTATAGATACTTGAGATCTCACTTCTTCCATTACCATAACATCTCTACTGGTACTAACTTTCTTAGTGATTGGACTATAAACTCGGTATCCTTTTATGTCCTCTGGATAGCCCAATAATTCACCACTTCTCGAACCAGCATGTCCAAAAGGCAGGCGGGACTGCTTGCCTTCGCAGCATACTACACATGACGATTGGGAAATCTCACTTTTCTCTTCGAGTTCCATGCCATTTACTGCATTAGGCATTTTGTTTAAGTACATACTGTTCACATGGCCTAATCTACGATGCCATGTATCCACAGATACTACTGTTGCAGCCAGTACACTCTCAGGTGATTTCAACTTGTATACACCATTTATCAGTGATGCCATGGCCACCAACTTGTCATTTCTATTGTAAATACTGCAGCCACTGGTAGTAAACAACACTCGGTTACCATTTCTGACTAACTGACTGACAGACAACAAATTCGTGGTTAACTCTGGCACACACAGCACTCCTTTGACAATCACGTCATATTCACTGTCATCAGAAACTGTAGCAATTTGCACGTCACCCGAACACTTCACGGTAAGCTCTTCCTCCTTCGCAACAGTAATTTCTTTGATGGGATGCTCGGTAGAGATGTTCTTAATCCACTGTTCATTAGCGGTTAAGTGAGCGCTCGCCCCCGAGTCAACATAGCAATCATTCTTCGAAAAATTGCCATTTAGGAAAACGGCATTGAAAGCATTTGTTTGTTTACGTTCACTTGATTTGGTATTTGAAGAATCTTTATTAAAATTCGTGCACTGATTGCGATAGTGTCCGATTTGTTTACATCTGTAACATCGAAGTACTTTCTTTGACTTTGACGTATATCCATTGTCTCTAGTTCCGCCATGACCGGTGTTGCCAATCTTAAATTTTTGAAAACTCGCAAATGCTCCGCTAGCGTC
This sequence comes from Philaethria dido, assembly GCA_033558755.1. Lineage (NCBI taxonomy): Eukaryota > Metazoa > Arthropoda > Insecta > Lepidoptera > Nymphalidae > Philaethria > Philaethria dido. The sequence goes on along the minus strand of JAKGSA010001547.1, from coordinate 20,736 downwards.
GCCACTGTTTTCTTGTAAATCCATCAACTTCGTTTTAATGGCGTCGGTCGTAATGGCGATATCCGAATGCTCAATCGCCATTATCATCGGTGCATATTTCTCGGTTAAACCAGCTAATAATAAACAGCCAATCTACTCGTCACTAATTTGAAACCCTGTTCCGCTTAGTTTCTGTCCAGTCTCCACTAATTGTGTCACATAACTTGTCATAGAACTGCAGTTTTCGAGACGAATTGAGATGAGATTTCTCAATAAACTTATGCGTCTGGTGAAACCGGAGTCATCAAATAAAGCCTTCAGCTTATTCCAAAGCTCCAACGACGTTTTGACATCCTTTATGATCACGTACAAAGTAGAATCAATTGTGAGAATCAATTTAGCTTTAGTCCTCGCATCATCAGCGGCTTCTGTAATCTTTCCGGCAACAGGTCTTATGTAATGCTCCATGTTCTCCAAGATCAGAAAATTCTCCGCAGCGAAGCACCATTCCGTATAATAATCCCGCCCTCTTAGCTTCGGTACATTCATTAAGTAATTTGTCGGCATGATTTTACTTATCACTCGCGACCTACGCTAAAAACTGAGCTAAACTGAAAATTATGACTTTCCCTAGCTAAATACTGACTTTGCTGGGCCCATAACCTATAATTACTAATAAAACGAGCAGTTTTTGTAATGAACACGTTTGCTTTATTTGACAGATGAAAACCAGAGAGAATATAGAATAGATCATAGACACGCTATAGTTTTCTTTTAATACTCATTTCGATATTAATAAACAATAATCACATTCGTACATCTCCTTATAGAATTCCGCCCATCGTTGCAAAACGAGTGTTCTTTCTGATATAATTTCACCGTCCTTCGAAAGCACTCCTTTCATTCTACAGGTTAGCGAACAACTCCGGAATTCACTAACTTCTCGCAGAAAAAGAAAAGCTTCTTGTTCTCCCGGAAGTTGTTCGCTAATCTTTCATCTCTTTTTCTCTCTGCTCTTTCACGCTTCATCTTTATCAATGCTTTCGTTTGGTGCTTTTGCAACTTATATTCTTTCTTCTTAATCTCTCTCATACTTTTGTTCTTACTCGATGCTTTATAATCCTGCCATGCTTTCTTCTCCCTTTCTACGGCATCTTTCACTTCATCATCCCACCATTATTCACATTTCTTTCTAAAGCCTCTTTTCCCTAATCCACACACTTCAGTGGCTGCTTCAACCATACTATTCCCAAGATTCTGCCAGCATACTTCAACACTATCACTTTCTATTTCGCAACTGTCTAGCTTCTTGGAAACCCTTTCAACATATTCCTTTCTAATGGGTGGATCCTGAAGCTTCCAGCTTCTGATGCGGTTATTCGCCTCCAAGCTTGAACCCTTCGTGCGGTAGCGCCAACCCGCAAACAGACCCCTTATTCTAGCAACTACTAGATAATGGTCCGTTCCCAAGTCGGCACCCCTAAGCACACGCGCGTCCATAACTTGGCTTCGAATCCGCTGATCCTCCAGGAACATAATTCCTATGTATATTGGTGAATTTGTTTGTGGTCAAACATCATGTTTGCTAGAAACAAATCCTTCTCCTTGCAAAGTTCCATTATGAGCTTTCCAGCCTCATTCACTCTCTTATCACCATACTTACCTAGTACACGTTTGTAACCAATACGCGTGGTTCCGACCCATCCATTCAAGTCACCGCATACTATTAATTTTTCATTCCCTCTTACACTACCTAGAACTTCCCTGACACTCTCCCAGAACTTCCCTAGCTCATTTAAAGAAGCTGAGGATACTGGCGCATACAACAAGCCGATGAAAAGAATATTCTTGTTATCCCCAGCTTGAAGCGAACCCAGAGAAGCCTTGGGTTGATCGCCTTGTATTCTACCACTGCACTCACCAATCGAAAGGACAATAACACGCCCACACCTTTGACACCCTCGTTCGGCCTCTGGAACACCAGCCCAGAAGGCGACTCGGTTGCCCGGCAGTTCGGTCGTATCACTGCCTTTTCTCTTGGTCTCGGTCCACATATGAAATCATACGTCCACATATGAAATCATATGTGCACAAATGAAATCACACGTCCACATATGAAATCATACGTGCATATGTATAATCATACGTGCACACGTAAAATCACACGTCTACATATGAAATCATACGTCCACATATGGAATCATACGTCCACACATGAAATCATACGTCCACATATGAAATCATACGTCCACTCATGAAATCACATGTCCACACATGAAATCATACGTCCACATATGGAACCATATGTCCATACATGAAATCATAGGTCCACATATAAAATCGGACGTCCACATTAGAAATCATACGTCCACACATGAAATCATACGTCCACACATGAAATAATACGTCCACATATGAAATCATATGTCCACACATGAAATCATACGTCCACATATGAAACCATATCCATACATGAAATCATTAATCCACATATGAAATCGGACGTCCACATATGAAATCATACGTCCACACATGAAATCATACGTCCACATATGAAATCAAACGTCCACACATGATATCATACGTCCACATATGAAGTCATATGTCCTCACATGAAGTCATACGTCCACATATGAAATCATATGTGCGCATATGAAATCACACGTTTTTTTTTTCACGTCCACATATGAAATCATACGTGCATATGTATAATCATACGTGCCCATATGAAATCATATGTGTACTTATGAAATCATACGTGCACACGTGAAATCACACGTCTACATTTGAAATCATACGTCCACATATGAAATCATACGTCCACATATGAAATCATATGTCCACATATGAAATCATACGTCCACTCATGAAATCATATGTCCACACATGAAATCATACGTCCACATATGAAACCATATGTCTATACATGAAGTCATAGGTCCACATATGAAATCGGACGTCCACATTAGAAATCATACGTCCACATATGAAATCGGACATCCACATATGAAATCATACGTCCTCACATGAAATCATACGTCCACATATGAAATCATACGTCCACACATGAAGTCATATGTTCACATATGAAATCATACGTCCACATATAAAATCATACGTCCACATATGAAATCATATGTGCGCATATGAAATCACACGTGCATATGTATAATCATACGTGTACATATGAAATCATATGTGTACTTATGAAATCATACGTGTACACGTGAAATCACACGTCTACATATGATATCATACGTGCACATATGAAATCATACGTGCACACGTGAAATCATACATCTACATTCATATGTACACGTATGATTTCATAATCATACGTGCACATATGAAATCATACGTACACACATGAAATCATATGTCCATATATGTATTCATATGTGCACATATGAAATCATACATCCTTCCAATTATCGAAAAGGTATAAAAAATTGGACGTATCAGGACTCGAACCAGCGCCCGTCTCGTCCAAGCGCTATGACCGCTAAGCCAAACGTCCTATACAGCCATATTGAAATTTTTATACTCTTATTATAACTTATTTTTGTTGTTAAAATCTCAGTAGAGAGTTTAAAAATATATACAATATTTTCTAAGAATAATCATTAAGTATTTTGATATTTTTAAGTGGTAATCAGCACCAGGCGGTATTTGGGTCTGCGTAAAATATTTGTACGTTTTCTAAAATTGTTTTTAATTTTATTTAGTGCTATTGTTACAAATTTTTTCTCCAATATAAATTATAATCGACAAAATTTGGCTTCATTTACAATTTTGTAATCGATATAATTTGACTTTTTTTTTCTCTCAGAGATATTTTTCTGTAGCCCTATATGATTAAATTATTCGTCCGACTCATACATATAAAAATATCTTCTATATACATACAGTCTTAAGTTTTAGAGTTACTGAAATAACAAATATCGTCTAAATATTTAAGCTTCCTAACTTTCAAATTAATAAAGATGATGACTATTTTTATCTTTACCAAAAAATGTTAGTTTATGTTACCTGTCATGTTGTGTCTTACTTTATGAATACACTCTCACATAGATATTCATTTAACACAGTATTAACTTCTTACAATTACTATAAATGAATTTCTTAAAAATGTATATCAAATGTAATTCAAAATGTATTCCGTCAACTAAAAGTTTCTGTTACCCTCATAATATTTATGAAATAAATTATCATGTTGAAAATAAATAAGAATTCCATTGTATATAGAGAAATTAAATTATTTTTATTACACTATATCAACAAAATCACTTAAATAATCATGAAAATATTGAAAACAAAAATAATATTTTAATATTACTTATTATGCGTTCATACTTTATGGATCGATGAAATATATGTAAAATAGATTATATGATTCTTATGAAATAAATATATTGTAGCGGACGACGGAAAGAATAATAATAGTTAAGTCAATTGTATAGACTATTAATAATTAAGAAAGTGTATTGTCACCTCCCTGCGTACAATATAGGCTTGCTATAGTCAATGCTTGTTTACGAACGCGAGCAAATTGTTACGACGACGATCGACCGATGACGACGATCGAACAACGACGATGATCGACGACTACGAGACGGATGCAACTCGCTCTGGCATTGGCTATCGCGTGTACGTAGGGAGGTATAAAAAGAGGCACATTTGCCGGTACCGAACTAGAAAAAGCTGACGCCATTACACTCGTAAACGATCCTCATCATACGGGTAGGATAAGACACACGCGCAAACGCACTAGACACACACACCGTCCGCGCCGGTGGAGACGAGGTCCTTATTTTTCTACGGCTAGTTCACGCCTCGGCGCGACAAGGTCAAATTATTAATTCCAAACAGGACATCCAACGCCCTACCCAGTAGGCTGCAAATCCCCCACGACAAGCGGTGTACGCAAGCCGAGGTTCGGCCTCACAGGAGGCGCCCTTGCGACACCGCACTTCTAAGCTGATGGACCTCCTCTCGAGGAGGCCAAGCCAGGGTCAGAGCTCATCAAGCTCGGCCCCTCACAAAGCCCGGTGACGCTGTAGAGGCCGCTATGGCCAACAGCATACTACACAATCGAAAAAAAAAAAAACCGGTACCGACACATTCGTTCGGAAATGTGGCACAGTGACAACAACCTTTGAAGAAACAATTGAAGAAATACAGTCCATTTAAAGATATTGGGAAGTGGAGTTTTATTCCGTGGGAAATCACAAAGACCTCCACATATATATCTCTGGTTCTCTTTTTTAGTTATTTCAATATTTTTATTCCTAATAATTACATTACTTAGTGAAATTAGAAAAAAATTATGCCAGTAATTGAAGCAATTTGACGGTGTTTTCTTTTTATTTTTCCTAGGAAAATTTAATTGACTGTCATTTTAAAAGTAGCCTTTAAGTTGCTCCAGATTCTAAGCTATTATCATGCTAAAAATCATTAATTTCTATCTAATACTTATCGGCCTATAAAGTAATTTATCTATGTAAGTTTTTTTAATGTTTACATGATAACTACGTCGAATATCAGGATAAAAACTATCCTATATGTACCTCCAGACTAAGCTATTATCATGCCAAAGTTCATTCATTTCTATCCAGTAGTTTTTGCGTGATGCGCGTTCAAATATACAGACAGACAAAAATTCTACTGTTTGGTTTTTTCGCTTCTATTAACGATATATTAACGTACCCAATTGAAATTTTTCATGTACAGAATTGACTTTTCTGCTCTTTTATTACATATATGGATATGGATATTCCATTTTAAAACCTTTATTGACTCAATGTATTTTAAAATACAGTATCTTCATATATTTATTACTTTCAATTTTGTTTTATAGATTGCTATAATTTTTTAAAAATATTTTATAAAAATATGGTTTAATTAACATGATTAATGATTAACTAATTTTAATTCATAAGTCGCCAGAAGTATTGGTTAATTTTACTTGATCATAATGATGGGTGACATGCCGTCTGTTTATTAGTAACTAGCGACCCGCCCCAGCTTCGCACGGGTGGACATTTATTTTTTAAGCTCTCCGAAAAAAAGTACTGTTTTTTATAAGTGCATTAATTCAGTAAATTTACTCTATTTGGCCGCGTCCGCTGCGTAGAGAGCCTGCTTCATAGATGTGCACCCCCCTCCCCTGGGGTTTCGCCGTGCGACACATATCGGCCGGCGGCGATCATTCATTTTAATACCAATTACAATTTTAAATTCGTAATATCTTTTGAATGGATTGTCCGATTGAAATGAAATAAAAAGTAATTTATAGCTATTGAAACAATCTTGCTCAATAAATAGTTTATTTGGATGAGGATTAATATTTGACGATAATATGATCAATAAACATAGGCTAATAATTTTAATTACTTTTATTCTATGGAAAAGTGGTTATAATGGCTAAAATATAAATGTTTGGTTTATATTATCGCGGACTTTTTTGTAGGCATTATTGAGTTCTACAACTTTTCTATAGAAGTCAACCATACATCTCTAACCACTTAGGCAGCGTTCGCGAGAATCATTAACGTACAGCAGTTTTTTTCGTCGACTTACTCCACAATTTTCACTACCACGAAAAATCCTATCTATTTTCCGAAATATAAAATATAGCCTATACGGATTCGAAAGAATCCCTCTAAGTAATGGTAAAAGAAATTTTGAAATCGGTCCAGTAGTTTTTGAGCCTATTCAATACAAACATACAAAAATACATACAAAAATACAAAGGTTTCCTCTTTATAATATTACGAGTATATTAGTAATGACAAGGTGTTGTTACAAAGTATCTTAACAACCTTGTAAGGTCCTTTCCACAATGATGATAGAGCCTTATGTGACCTGAGGTGGTTTTTTAGATAAACATAATCTCCTGTTTTATGTTTTTTTGGACTACTGTCGTAAAATCGTAGTAATTTTTCGAATTACTTTATGATTGTTTTATATTTGCGATTGCTCTCTCTTTGGAGTACTTAAGTCGATTCTGAAGCATTTTTATGTACTCAGGATGTGTAGCTCCTGGAGTCTTCAAAAATTGAATTTGGGATCATTGGTTTGTGACTATACATTAGTTCATATGGAATATAATGTGTAGTACAGTGTAATGAAGTGTAATAAGCCAACATGGCCGTGTCCTTGTTGAAAGAGAATGGAGCGTCTTAACACTAGGTTCTTTTGTTCTCTCTGCCTATCCCGGTATATGCGGGATAAAGCGATAATTTTTTAACTTCAGTTAAAAAAAAGAAAAAAAATGGCCGTGTAAACATAGCGAGGCCACTCAGTTTGACCTTCGTTAATATATGATTTTAAATATTCTTTAAGAGTGGAGTGACTTCTTTCTAATGCGCCTTGTGTCTGTGGATGATAAGGTGTAGACTAATAACTATTTCGTTTTAAGAATTGGCATGTTTTCTTAAATAATTCTGATGTAAAATTTATACCTTGGTCTGCAACGATCAATTTGGGGATTCCAAACATAGATATGAAATGAAGGAGATATTCGCAAGTTTCTACTGCTGTCGTACTCCTTACTAGGTATGCTACTGAGAATTTTGTTAAGTCGTCCTGGAGTGTAAGTATATATTTTAATTTGGCAGTTCCGGATTCTGGGAGGGGCCCTATATCTAAGCTAAGCCGTTGCCAAGGAGCTGTGGATGTGGACTCGTAATCTGCATAGGAGCTCGGTTCACTTTTCTTAAGGTTTTATTTTCCTGACATTTCCTACAGTTTTTCACATAATTATCAATATCTTTTCGCATACCTTTCCAATAATAATCTTTTATTCTAGCAGTGCCCGCGACTTCGCGCGTTAAACATGGAATTTTTCACTTATTGTTATGTTAAGTACAGCCGTATTTATTTTTTGTTGAAAGAGAATGGAGTGTCTTAACACTAGGTTCTCTGGTTTCCTCTGCCTACCCTGCTATATGCGGGTTACAGCGTGAAATATTTTTGCAACTAAATATCCGCCTTGCCTCACCAAATCTTTCTGGTTACAGTTAACCTTTTTCCAATTATTAAGTCTGATGTTCTAATATATATACACTAATTTTCTTCAATTTCATCTTAGTGGTATAATTTTACTTATCATTAAACATTAGTTCACTTTGCCTCCTTAAGAAATGATGTTATGTGCTCTTAATTTATGGTTCGCCTAGGGGTCTAAAAGACAAAGATGTTTAGGTCCGAGGAAGGCCCTCCTACTTCATGGCTCGCGCAAAGGCCTCCCCCGGTGGGGCGACTCTGCGCGTCAAGGGTAATGAATGCCGAAATGGGTTTGACCCTGGATGGACGATGGAGCTCGTATCGCATTTCACTTAGCCTGCGCTGATGCTGGTGAACCCTCCCAGGATTCTAGGCACAATATTGCCGAACGTCGGAGGGCTGGACTCTCCATACCGACAGCGATATGTCGGTGTGTGGAGTTTCATAGCTCTTTACGGTGCTCTCAGTTATCGCACTGGAAGAGGCCGCGGAACGGGTCCGTGAACGAGCCAGTGATTAGGAGAAGGCAGTACGCTTATCTCCAACTCCCCCTACCCTAGATGAGCTACGGCCGAGAAGTCTTGATGACCCTTCTGCAAGTCATCGAGGTTGCAGGTGCTCTGAAAGAGACCCCGAAGCGCCCTGAAGGCAACAGTGGCCTGCAATCGGCGGGCCATCCACCTAAGCGTCATAGCGGATCGTCATGACCGATCCTGCACCGCCTCATGTTAGTGAAGAGGGTTTCCGCTGGGTTTTAGTGGTAGTTTTCTTTTCCGGTGCGTCCCACAATATCATTCGTTCGTATGGGCCGATATGCCTTGAGTAGGGGTGCGTAAAATGCATTGCCTAGCGATACAAAAAAAAATTAAAAGGTCTAAAAGGTACGGCACTTGATAAATATTTTAATATTCTATTATTATAATGTAATGTGAAATTTAACTTAAACAATACAGTACAGTACAATATATAACTATATATACATAACTATATATTTTAATCGATATGTAAATTAAGCAAAGTTCATTATATATTTTTTTATTCATTGATGATTATTTTATATTTTTTTTAGCCCTTTATTCTATACAGCAGGGTCTCTGCCTAGAGTGAACCTGTGAGAACTACTGGGCCACGATGGCCACAGCTGCTATTTACTGTTAATAATTAATATTTAACAGTATTTTTAATATTTTTAAAGGGATTATCGCACACTTAGGAATAGAAAAACATTTTTCGAAAGGTATAAAAAATTGAACGTAGCATGACTCGAGCCTGCGCCACTCGCCTCTAGTCTATGCGATGTGACCCCTAAGCCATATGTTCTTATTATACACTTATTACAACTTATGTTTGTTGTTAGCATGTCGATAGAGAGATTTAAAAAAACATATTTTTAAAGATTATTACTTATTAATTACTACACTGCTTAATTCTTTTTACGTTTCCTTGTTGTAAATTGATTTTTTTCATTTAGCGGATAAGTATTCATTTTTCCAATATAATCTATATTGGAAAAAAATTGGCTTCACTTGCAATTTTGTAATCGATATAATTTGACTGTTTTTTTTGTCCTATTGGAGATTTTGTTCTATAGCCCTATATGATTAAATTATCCGGGTCTATAAGTACATATAAAATCTTCTATATTACGGTCTTAAGTTTTAGAGTTACTGAGTAACATATGTCGTCTAAATAAGCTATAACGCTTCTATATCATAAACATAGTAAAATGTTTAATTTTATTTTTACTAATAAAAGTTAATTTACGTTACCTTTGTCATGTTGTGTCTTACTTTATGAATATGTAATAAATAAATATAACACAGTATTAAGTTTTTACAATAAGTATTAGGTCTACAACGTTGCTCCCGCCGTTTTTTTTAAATTTTTAAAATTATACAGGGTGTAATTGTTGAGCTTACATTTAGGTCCACCACATGTAGAGTACAATACTTCAAGACCGTATACATAATAATCAATCAAGGCATGTCTACGGTTTAGGTGCAGGACTAGTATTTTCGATTTCCGATTTTTAACCGTTCTGTATTACGCACTGGTGACCTAAAATCTGTGATGTGTGTGTGTGTGATGTGTGGTGATCTAGTACTACTAAAATACTATTAAACGTTGCCGATCTTCCATATTTCATTCGTAAAAAATATTCTTGACAGATATCTCTTTCTCTTTCACGCACGTGTCTATTGTTTATAATAAAATAATCGCATTACTCTGAAGAGGATTTAGATGGGGTTTTAGACAGTCATGTTATCTCAGTTCCTATTAAATTATTTAAAAAAAAACAACTAATGTTATCACAGCTCTTAAAAACTTACTTAAAAATTATAAGCGATAATGGTAATCACAGATTGAATACATTCGTTTTAGATCCTCATCGTTAGAAACACGTTTCAATTACACTTTTTAACATAAGTATTCTGCTCTATTAATATTCTTTCCATAAATAGTCCATAAACTGAGTTTCAGATTCTGTGTTTTGCTTTTTAACACTACAGTAGTATAAAGTAACACTTCAAATTTCACTCGACAATAATTATAACTCATACAAATCACGTTAGTATCAGTAAGTTAACTTTCAGAAATTTCAACAGTAATAATAATTTTGACTAACACAAACTGTAAAATTGAACAAAAATAATGTAAATAAGCAAAACCCAGTTACATGTTGACCTTGACGTGTAAAAAAACAACTAACTTATACAGATAATTACAAATCGATATACTAGGATAACCTAGTATATCGATTTTTAAAAATCGATATACTAGGTTATTTCTATTAAATAGTATCTACTTTTTAAATAATTTTAAGTAATTATTTACTATTAAAAATAATTACAGGATTTTTTTATTAATACTATTATAATAAAAAATCCATTAAAATCAGGTAGATATTAATACTTACATGATACTACCCTTACTTGAAATTTTATAAAATCGATTTCCATAATTATATGGAAATCGATTTTAATTGTCTGTGTAATTTATAATTTATTATGCATTAGCAACATTTAAATTTAAAAGAAAGACGGAAGGCGACGACGACGGACCGCAGAGTAGATGCTACCATTTTAAGTTACAATATTTAAATTAATTACTTATGGATCATTCATATTTTTATTTTAAAAATATCGAATAAGTAGTGCATAAATAATTGTTATAATAATTACTAGATTATTTATAGCCGCAATATGTAAAAAGTAATTATAAAAAAGTTATAGACTAGAAGAATATCCATTTAAAGTCGATTTAGCTTGATGTTCATTTTCATGTAATGGCTTTCTTATAGATACATCGAATTTTCAATTGCGCTTATAAATAAATAATAGAATTACAAACCCATACATACATTTACAAATAAAATTGAGACAGCTGATAATTTTAAGCTATGTTATTATTTTCGAAAAAAATCAATTTAGAATGACCTTGACCATGACAGAATGAAATGGCATAATGTAAGAAGAGAATAGCATATTAACAATAACCTTGACCGTGAAAGAAAGGAATAGAATAGTCATAACAAATATATTTTACATTGAATAAAGATTAATTCTTGAACGAAAAATATAATTTAGACTTTTAGATCGGCTTGATAAAACATTTTAAAATTTCTTATTAGACATTAATCAAAATTAGTAATCAAATTGTAATAAATGTTTGTGTTTTGCTTAATTATACTTAGCGGAAAGAGAATGCCAATATTTGGGACTTTAGGTTAGTTCTTAGTGTCGTCAGTCGTGCACCGTGCTGCGTACATCGCTTAGTAACTGAAGTAGTTATACTTACGCGTCGTTCGTCCTGTGACTGTTTCAAATTATTTCATTTCTTTTATTATTGTCGTTGTTTTATGTTAGTATTTAATTTATTTTTGTCATACAAAACTAGACGAGGGTTTCTTCTTTATTTAGTTTGTTTATTTGTGCGTGTTGGTGCGTGTTAAGTATACTTCTGCGAAATACACTGATATGATTTTGATTTTTGGAGAATATCATTAAAATGGAACTCTCGCAATACGGACATATCGGGAAAGGTATGGTTCTACTTGTAGATGCCATTCTTATGGTCGTACATTTGTAATGGCGTTAGAACGAGTACGCGAAGATCAAACCGTAGCCCCACGTCAACATCGTACTTCACCACGAAAACTATCAGTGATTTTTGAAATTAAAATTTTAATTAGATATTAGTTAGAATAATAAATGTGAGTTTGTGTAAAATTAAAGACCGTTGTGCGTAGTGTTAACATTTAACTGTTCACCCGTTACCGCCATTACCCAACACTCGATTTCTTCAATGAGATGGTGTGCGACGTTGCCACTCTAACAGGTTAGTATCCTCTTGCGACATACGTAACAAATAGCGTTTGATTTTGTAACGAATATTTTATTATTTATTTTGTTGCCTGTATAAAAAAAAAAGGTATCTTATTTATGTTTCAAAGTATTGTTCGTCACTTTCCACTACTTTGGCCCATCTTTCAGGCAACAAACGAATCCCGCGTCGGAAAAATTCTTCATCCTTTGATAAGATCAAAGAATCGATCCATTCTTTCACTTTTTCAAAAGAATCGAAGCACTGACCCGCCAGGCCGTGTGCCATCGACCTAAATAAATGGTAATCAGATGGAGCAACATCTGGAGAGTATGGCGGGTGAGGCAGAATTTTCCATTTCAGTGTTTCGAGCAACATGCTCGACCTGAGCATTGTCGAGTTGCAAAATTACTTTTTTGTATCTATCAGCGTATTGCGGCCGTTTTGCTTTTAATGCTCGACTCAAATGCATTAATTGCGTTCGATAAAGTGCACCAGTAATTTTTTCAGAAGGTTTTAGCAGCTCATATTAAATTAAGCCAAGCTGATCCCACCAAATACACAACATGACGTCCATGAATATTCTGTCGAGGTGTCGCCGTAGGAGTGTGGCCGGGCAATCCCCATGATATGCGTCGCTTAGGGTTGTCGTAGTGCACCCATTTTTCGTCCCCAGTAACAATATGATGAAGAAATCCTTTTCGTTTTTGTCTTTCAAGCAGCTGTTCACAAGCAAATAAACGTCACTCAACATCTCTTGGTTTCAACTGATACGGTACCCAGTATCCTTGTCTTTGGATCATCACCAGCTGTTCCAGACGTTTTGATATTGCTTGCTGAGTTACTCCCAATGATTATGCTAGCTGTTCTTGAGTTTCGCACGAGTCTTCATTAAGTAAAGCCTACAGTTCATCATCTTTAAAAGTTTTCACTCTGCCACCGCTATGCCGATCTTCAGCAACAAAATCACCGCATTTAAAGCGCTGGAACCACTCGCGACACGTTCTTTCACTAATAGTATCATCACCATAAGTACTTGAAATAACCCGATGAGCCTCAGCCGCCGATTTTTTCATGTTGAAATGAAAAAGTAAAATCTCCCGCAAATGACGTGAATTCGGTTTATAAATTGACATATTTAATTAAGTGTAACTATATTATATATATATATATAGTTACACTTAATATGTCAATGTCATGTACATTACGCAAACAAAAATTAACTAATATCGATGTAAGGTTATATTTATAGATGTCAAAACTGATGGAAAAAAAACTGTGATTTATTTATTTGAACTATTACTGGCTACTAGCGCCATCTTTTGGAAAACGGCGGGAGCAAAGTTAGACCTAATATTTATTGCTACAAAAGAATTTCTTAACAAAATGTATTCCGTCAAAATTTCAAAAAGTAAAAAGTGTGAAATGTTTCAAATTACCTTCATTTTATTTTATCATATTGCTAACCTTCATTTCAATAATAATGCTATTGTATAAGAAATTAAAATATTTTTATTACACTATAGTAATAATTTCACTTAAATAATCATGAATATATTGAAAACAAAAATAAAATTATCATATTATTTATTATGTATTCATACTTTATGGATCGATGAAATATATTTAAAATAGATTATATGATTCTTATGAAATAAATGTACGAGGGCGGTCCGATAAGTACTTAGCCTCTCCGCCCGATGGCGCTACTATCGCAAGAAGTATTTACTGTCGTGTAGAACATTCTCATAGACGGCTACTGTCAAAATTTTAGTCGAATAGGACTGGTTCTCTTTTTTAGTTATTTTAATATTTTTATTCCTAGTAATCACATTACTAAGTGTAATTAGAAAGAAGTTATGCGAGTAATTGACGTAATTTGACGATGTATTTTTTTTTCCTAGGAAAATTACATTGACTATCAATTTGAAAGAATCCTATTAGTTTCTCCAGGTTCTAAGCTATTACCACGCAAAAAATCATTCATTTCTGTCCAGCACTTATCCGCCTATAAAGTAATTTGTCTATGGAGGTTTTTCTATGTTTCCATGAAAACTACGTCGAATATCGGGGTAAAAACTGTCCTATATGTACCTCCAGACTCTAAGCCAACCACCAAAATTCATTTATATCTCTCCAGTAGTTTTTGCGAGATGCGCGTTCAAATGTACAGACAGACGGACAAAAATTCTGCCGATGGGTTTTTTCGCTTCTATTAACAATACGAGGTGTGTTCAAAAAGTAAGGTGACTTTTCAAATTTGGCGGGCAACGTACTTTCGATTATCGATTTTTTTATTTTGTTATGTTGGTACACTCTTCCCGAACATCTGTACCAAGTTTCAAGTGTATAGCATTTTTTGTTTGGTTGGGAGAGGCGTAAAGGTTATAAGTGTTTTGCGTGCTCGGCGATTTCTTGCTATCGAAAAATATGGATTTGCATCAAATTTTGTGTAAAAAATAAAATAAAGTGCTCCGAAACACTTAAAATGTTGACAGTGGCATACGGTGAAACTGTTCTGAGTAAAAAAAATGTTTACAAGTGGTACAAACTCTTCCAAGATGGCCGGGAAGATGCCAATGACGAGCCTCGCTCTGGACGCCCAAGCACGTCAACAACTGATGAAAACGTTCAAGCAGTGAAGAAAATTGTTCTGGAAAATCGTCGAATCACTATCAGAGAAGTTGCTGAGGATGTTGGTATATCGCTTGGCTCGTGCCATGAAATTTTTTCTAACGTTTTGGGCATGAGACGTGTGTCAGCGAAGTTTGTTCCGAAATTGCTCATCATTCATCTTTGCTGGTGAGAGATTTTTTGGCCAAAAACAACACCACAATCATGCCTCAGCCACCATATTCACCGGATTTGGCCCCATGTGACTTTTTCTTGTTCCCAAAACTAAAGAGACCTATGAAAGGACGGAGATTTGCAACGATTGAAGAGATAAAGACTGCATCGCTGGAAGAGCTCAAGGCTATACCGAAAAGTGCTTATGGGAAGTGCTTTGACGATTGGAAAAACCGTTGGCATAAGTGTATTGTATCTGAGGGGGATTACTTTGAAGGGGACAACATAAATATTGATAAATAAATAAATATTTTTTCTTAAAAATACAAAGTCACCTTACTTTTTGAACACACCTCGTATATTAACGTACCCAATTGATATTTTTCTAAAATTTTTCATGTACAGAATTGACTTTTCTGCTCTTTTATTATATACTAGCGGTGCCCGCGACTTCGTTCGCGCGAAACATAGGATTTTTCACTTATTTTCATGTTAAGTACTGCCGTATTTGATTTTTGCAACTAAATGTTCGCCTTGCCTCACCAAATCTTTCTGGTTACACCTTAACTTTTTACAATTATTTCACCTTTTTCCAATTATTAAGTCTGAATATTCTAATATATAAATATCCAAATGTTTATGTTTTATCTTAGTAGCATAATTAGGTATTAATTAGTAGCCGGAGAGGGCCTATCTGACTGCGCCACGATGCTCACAACTACTATTTACTGTACTAACGGTATTAACGGTAGTAACGGTATTAATCATATGTGATTAACACTTTAATAATATAAAAGTGTTAATCACATATATATTACATACTTCAATCCTAAGTATAGATTAGGAATAGAAAACCATTTTTCGAAAAGGTATAAAAAATTGAACGCAGCAAGACTCGAACCAGTGCCAGTCTCGTCCAAGCACAATGACCGCTAAGACATACGTTCTTATACAATCATGTCGAAATTTTTATACACTTATTTTTTTTTTTTTTTATGGATAACGGATGGCAAACGAGCAGAAGGACCACCTGATGGTAAGTGGTTACCTTCGCCCATGAACATCTACACCACCAGAGATGTTGTAGATGCGTTGCCAACCTAGAGGATAGAAACGGAAGGGGAGGATAATGTAGTAATACACTTATTATAACTTATTTTTGTTGTTATCATCTTGGTACACAGATTTGAAAAAAAAAATTTAAAAGATATTTCTAAGAACAATCATTTGGCAAGAAAGTATGCTGTTTAATAAATATTGTGATATTTCTAAGTGCATACAACACCAGGGGTTTCATTTCCACGTAAAAAATTTACACTTGTATATACACTTTCTAATTTTTTTTTTATTTAGCGGTATTGTTACTATTTTTTTTTTCTCGAATATAAATTATATTTGAAAAAAATTGGTTTCACTTGCAATTTATATACTTATATAAGTTGACTGTTTTTTTAATTTATTCCTATTAAATTATTCTGTAGCCTTACATGAATAAATTATAAGTCCGATTTACGCATATAAAATCTTCTAAATTACAGAGAGAGTTTTAGAGTAACAAATATCGTCTAAATATTTAAGTTTCCTAAATTTCACATTAATAATCAGAATAGGATAATTTTTATTATCTTTACTAATAAAACTTACTTTACGTTACCTGTGTCATGTTGTCTTTTACTTCATGAATGCACTTTCCATAAATATCTAAATTAACATAGTATAAACTTCTTACAATTAGAATTTATTACTATAAAAGATTTATAGAACAAAATATATTCCGTCAACTAAAAGATTCTATTACCCTCATAATAATGATAAAATAAATAATCATGTTTCCAATAAATAACAATACCATTATGTAAGAAATTAAATTATTTTCATTATACTATATTAATAATTTCACTTAAATAATCATAAAAATATTGAAAACAAAAATAAAATTATTATATATCTTACTAGCGGTGCCCGCGACTTCGTTCGCGTTAAACATGGGATTTTTCACTTATTGTTATGTTAAGTACAGTCGTATATAATGTTTTTTTTTGTTAACTTCACGCTGTATTCCGCATATAGCAGGGTAGGCAGAGGGAACCTGAGAACCTAGTGTTAAGACACTCCGTTCTTTTTTAACAATTCCTTTCCCCACTTACTTAATTTTTGCTCAATTTTTGCAACTAAATATCCACCTTGCCTCACCAAATCTTTCTGGTTACAGATAACCTTTTTACAATTATTAAGTCTGATATTCTAATATATAAATATACAAATTTTCTTCACTTTAAGTTGTATAATTTTTCTTATCATTAAACATTAGTTCACTTTGCCTCCTTAAGAAATCATAATAATAATAAGCCCGCAGGGCAGCTTGTGGCGAGCTGTTGGGGAGTGGCGACCCCACGGACCTGAGACCTCCGGAGGGGAATTGTAATTTATTCCCCGCCTCTGGCTTGCCTTCATTAGCCGGCAGAGTGGAGCGCAAGAGCTATATGCTCGAAAGGGTGGAAGTGCTCAATCTGCGTAATAGCGGGGAAACCCGCTCACGAGCTCACTCGCGATGGTGAAACCGGCACACCTCTCGACACCCTTAGCCGACCACACCAGTGTTGCGCCCGAGGCACTACGCTGCTTTGTGGGGGCCCATCTAGTGGGAGGCGAGTCACCGTCCGCTAACCTTTCAATTTGAGACTGTTGAAAGGCGGATGTCCGATAGTCTCAATCAATAGCCTACTACTTAGTCCATCCAAACTCCATTCCATAGCCCTGTTTTAGTTTTCCATATGTTCCATAGCTCCTTCGCAGTGACCATCTCTGAGCAATTGCCTATGGTTACTCAGAGATGGATCCCGGTCAATGCGTCAGATTAAAAAATATTGTTGTCTCAAAGGGGCCTCTACGTGTTGAACCTGTGTCCCCACGCAAGCCTTCCAAAGGACCGGGTTCCTTTGAACCCGAGAACTTATAATGAGATACATAATAATAAAACTCTTTATTGTACACACCCATACATAAAAGAAAAATTAAAATAAAAGAATAACAGAAAACGATGTACAACAGGCGACCTTATCGCTAAAATAGCGATTTCTTCCAGGCAATCTTAGGGTATAGGAAATATACAAACTAAGAAATTGGATAGGATGTGAATAATACATACAAATAATAATAATAATAAGTCCGCAGGGCAGCTTCTGGCGAGCTGTTGGGGAGTGGCGACCCCACGGACCTGAGACCTCCGGAGGGGAATTGTAATTTATCCCCCGCCTCTTGCTTGCCTTCATTGGCCGGCAGAGTGGAGCGCAAGAGCTATATGCTCGGAAGGGTGGAAGTGCTCAATCTGCGTAATAGCGGGGAAACCCGCTCACGAGCTCACTCGCGATGGTGAAACCGGTGCACACCTCTCGACACCCTTAGCCGACCACACCGATGTTGCGCCCGAGGCACTACGCCGCTTTGTGGGGGCCCATGTAGTGGGAGGCGAGTCACCGTCCGCTAACCTTTCAATTTGAGACTGTTGAAAAGGCGGACGTCCGGTAGTCTCAATCAATAGCCCAGTACTTAGTCCATCCAAACTCCATTTCATAACCCTATTTTAGTTTTCCATATTTTCCATAGCTCCTACGAATTGACCGGTGACCATCTTTGAGCAATTACCTATGGTTACTCAGAGATGGATCCCGGTTAATGCGTCAGATTAAAAATATAGTTGTCTCAAAGGGGCCTCTACGTCTTGGACCTGTGTCCCCACGCAAGCCTTCCAAAGGACCGGGTTCCTTTGAACCCGAGAATTTATAATGAGATACATAATAATACAAAAAGAAAGAATAAACTACATAAGTATATTCATCATAATATTTACATAAACATATAAATATATAAATACACAGATAAATACATATAGACCCGTAGATACATATATAAATACTTATATACATACAGTAATATGTCGTCTTGGAATTTTTAATATTCAAAGGGAGCGCGTTCCATAGCCGACACGCAGTAACAGTAAAAGAATCACTATAAAAGGAAGAGGAATGGACAGGAATTTTCAACGTGAGGTTATGATTATCGGAACGGAGGGTTCGAGGATGTGAGCCACCCAAGAACTCGAATCGCTCTTTAAGGTATGGGCGGATAAGTTGGATTGGACAGAATACAGTAGAGAAGATGAAGTATGTGAGTATTCCAACGAAGGCGGATCGGGAGCCACTTGAGTTTTTTGCGGAAGTCAGAAATGTGATCCTATTTACACAATAAGTATGAATCGTATACACAAATTTTGGAGACGCTCAAGCTTATTAAGTTGCTCCTCTCTAAGATCAAGATAACAAAGGTCAGCATAATCAAGAATCGGTAAAAGGAGCGTATTTGCTAACGAAATTTTAGTTGGGATAGGCAAGAAATTACGTAAGCGTTTAAGAGATCCCAGCGACGCAAGCATCTTTCTGCTCACTTCACTTACCTGTGAGTCCCAAGACAAGTTTTGATCCAAGGTGATGCCGAGGTCTTTTACAGTTTTGCTGTAAGGTATAATAATACCATCAAGAGTTATCGGTGGCAGAGTGAGAAAATCATTTTTTGTTATAAGTTTGGCACTGCCTACTAATATAAGTTGCGTTTTGAAAGGGTTAAGCTGTAACCCAAATGACTTACTCCAAGTTTATATTTTCCCCAAGCTTTCGTTGACAGATTTTAAAGCAAGAGGTAACTCGGATAGTTTGGCCATATGATAAATTTGCAGATCATCTGCATATAAATGGTAGAGAGAAGGAACGTGCTGGGATATAGTATTGATAAATACAGAAAATAATAAAGGAGACAACACGCCACCCTGTGGAACACCAGCAACAACAGGACACCAATCAGAGTACGAATCATGAATTCGTAAACGTTGCCGGCGCCCATACAGGTAATTACGAAACCAGTCAATTGCATTAGGAGATATGTTAAGTGACCTTAAAGTAGCAAGCATGACATCGAAATCGACAGAACCAAAGGCATTGCTGAAGTCCAATAAAACTGGGACCGTGACTTGCTGGATGTCCATGCCTTTACGGATATCATCTGTTTTACTAATGCAGTTGTCGTACTATGGACAGGACGGAAACCAAACTGCAACGGATTCATGAGGTTATGACAATATAGGTGATCCGTGAGTTGGGACTGAACGAGACGCTCGAAGGATTTGGACAAAAATGGAAGGATTGAGATTGGACGGAAATTGGAGTTTAGTACAGGATTATTTTTTTAGGTATTGGAACAATTTGAGCATCTTTCCAAATTGAGGGAAATTGTTTGGAAGCAATTGAGAAGTTAAATATAGATGTAATTATAGGGGATATGATATCGAGGATAGGAATGATCATTTTACGACTAATGCAATCAGTACCCACTGCATCAGAGGCAATGGACAGTATGGTCTTCTTAACATCACGAAAAAATTTGGAATACTAGGAGAGGACAAAGCATTGAGATGATTGATTGTATTCAATTTTGTTATATTCTTTATTGCACTTTGTAACAAAATAAATACAATATTTTAAAAAAAAGTTGTTAGCAAAGATCGACTTATCTCTGATAGATTTCTTCCAGTCAACCTATGAGTATGAATGAGAAGTAAAAGATTTGCGAGTGTGGAAGTGCGAAAAT
>JAKGSA010001546.1:34547-52755 GCA_033558755.1 Philaethria dido | reverse complement strand
CCTAACAAACAAAGCAGAAACATACATACACACATAACACAGCAAACCTTTACAAAGCATCAGTGTCATCGACACAGGCCATTCATGTGGTGACGTCACATCCTGCGCGCGCGCCGCACGGTGCAATAATCGCGACCTAATTTATATTTATGATACAATGACTGTTATTATGAGAAATTCTTATTGTTATATGAAAAGTGCATAT
Source organism: Philaethria dido (assembly GCA_033558755.1). Classification (NCBI taxonomy): domain Eukaryota; kingdom Metazoa; phylum Arthropoda; class Insecta; order Lepidoptera; family Nymphalidae; genus Philaethria; species Philaethria dido. The sequence continues at coordinate 52,550 of JAKGSA010001546.1, read as the reverse complement.
CAATTTTATTTTACATTCAAATTATATATATGACTTTTAAAAGTTAATGAAAGATATGTAAACTATTGATTTTCGTTAAAATTTAGCATCAAGATTTTAAAGTATTAATAACATTATTAACTCCACATAAAGTGTAAAATATACGTTGCCTTAGCAACGTTTCACTTTATAGAAAAGTGTATGTCTAAGTGGGAATGGAGTGACTTAACACTAGGTTCCCTCTGCCTACCCTGCTATATGCGGGATACAGCGTGAAGCTGTATGTATGCCTGTATGTCAAAGATATGGTATAGTGCGTTATTTGTTTTATTAATTTAATATATTTCTGTTTTTTGTATGTTGTATTTCTTACTTAATTACAAAAAAAACACTTTGTTTTCTGCAGTTCTTCTCCATGTACACTATATGTATGTCAATTTTCATACTCCTCGTTTCTTTTGGTATCTAATAAAAATGGATCCTAAAGTGGGGAACGGAGTGTCTTAACACTAGTTTCCCTCTGCCTACCCTGTTATATGCGGGATACAGCGTGAAGCTATGTATGTACGTATGTAAATAAGTACAACAATTGCACTGAGTGGGAATCGAATCCATAACCAACCCCATTTACACGACACACACACTTTAGCCTATACTAACAAATAAAGGGGGAACAATTTAAAACAGAAACTAGAAGCATATTCTAAAATAAAATTTCGTTAAACAAACGAGACTATGGCTAGGGAGGCTCAAATTTAATTAAAATTCAGTCCGGGGAAACATAATAGAGGGATGAGAGGCAAGCACTATGCATTATATGGAAATTTTGTTTGAATAACATCGTAGCAATTATGTAGGCAATTTTCGTCAGCTTTATATATTTTTTGACCATAGTGGTGCAGTGGAACAGCGTATGTTTGTTAAGGTGATTGGTTATAGGTTCGATTTTTACTAATTAATGATTATTTTAAATTACATTCCGCTCTGGCAAGACAAATGTGTCTGATTTCCGCCACTCAACAGGTAATATCTCGAATTTGAACAGAAAGTGAAGAACGAAGTGTTTGGACACTAGGTTCATTCTGTCTACCCTAATATGTGGGAAATGCGAGAAGCTAATATTTAACACTCAACACGCAATATCAGAAAGTGGAAAACGGGAACGATATTAGAAAAATATTTTCGTACCAGACGTGAATAAGTGAATAACTAGACTTGCATATACATTTTTTTGGATAAGTATTAGGATTGCTTTATTTATAAGGGAACAAGTAACTAAATCATAAATTTAAAAGAATTAAGCACTTTCAGATAAAAAAAATATTTAATATTTAAATAATAAAAACACAAAATTTATAGGTAAAGGTACAAGCTATCATGGCGTAGTGGAAAAATGTATAACTGTAGACCCGATAAGTTGTAGGTTCGAATCTCACTCGAGGGAGTATTTATATTTAAATGATTTTCATTTCCCCGCTCGGGTAAGATAAACAGCGGCGTTGAGTACCACCACTTAAAAAGAAACGTTTCGAATTTGAACAGAAGGTGGAGAACAGAGTGTCTTAACAATAGGTTCTCTCTTCCCACCCTGGTACGGTAGAAAAAACGTGAAGCAGACTAAAGCTTAAAACGCCTGCCCTAATAAATGTGTATTTTCGATATATCAACTTATTCATGTGTGACACGGATTTAATTCTTTTAATTTACCATGACAATATTAATTTCAAAGAAATTCGTATGAGTAACTTAAAAATGACAAAGGTCTACATTACATAGAACTACAATTACTTAATTCAAAGAGATTCTATGTAAATAAATAATAGTAAATTATACATACAAGGCAAAGCGCGGCGTTGAGTTCCGCCACTCAAAACGCAATGGCTCAATTCGGCGGAAAGTGGTGAACGGAATTGTTGAAAGAGAATGGAATGTCACAACACTAGGTTCTCTGGTTCCCTCTGCCTACAATGCTACATGCGGGATACAGCGTGAAGTTTTAAAAAAAAAATCTATACATTTTCTAGTGCTTTTGTATTTAAAAATTCTAATTTTTATGCAGCTTCACGCTTTATAGCATAGCACGATATTCAGAAACAATTGAGAGTCAAGAGACTCCGTTCCGTTCTGTAAGTGGTGAAACTCAACGCTGCACTTTGTGCTAGTACGAGCCAGAGTGGAGAAACGAAATTAATTTAAATATAATCATTTCCCCCAGTAGAGATTGAACCCAGTCTATTGCTTTTACAGTCCCACTGCGCCACGACGGGTTCCATTTATTTGGTATAATGTACTCAAAAATTACATCGGAAAAAGTAAAATAAAATTTTTAATACTTGGTTTGTCCGATGTTTTTTTCCTCATTCATGTATTATATAATGTTTCCTTTATATTAAGTCATTTAAAAATATTAATATTTCCCCTTTTATATACTTATCTTCATGTAATTTATGTAAAGTTACCGCTGTCTAATTTCACTGATAAGAAAAAAAAATAAAAAAATGAGTAAAGTGTACTTAAAACTACACGCCTAAACTAAACTAAATGCCTGTCGTGGCGCCGGGGCACAAACGTGCGACTGTAAACGTGACAGGTTGTGGGTTCGATTCCCACTTCAGGAAATGTAAGTATTTTCATTTTCTGTGTTTGGTAACAAGGCAAAGCGCGACGTTGAGTTCCGCCACTCAGCACGCAATGCCTCAATTCGGCGGAAAGTGGGGAACGGAATTGTTGTAAGAGAACGGAGTATCTTAACACTAGGTTCTCAGGTTCCCTCTGTCTACCCTACTATATACGGGTTACAGCGTGAAGTAAAAAAAAAAATTACACGTGATTCTGACGAAGAACATGTGTCTTAGTACTGGGTTTTCTGTGCCTACCCTGCTACGCGCGAAAAAACAACGAAGCTGATAAAAGTTACATAGGCTTTGAATATATTTTTTCATCATTACGCATAAGTTAAAATAAACAAAATTTGAAACTACTTGACAAATACATTGATGAAATCATTTTAAAGTTATTTACAAATAAGCTTGATTTTTTTTATATTATGTGTATCGCCATTTGCAGAGCAGGTCGAAAACGTTTCGTATCGTAGTTGTGGGATCTAATGAAATTCTACATAAGTATGTATGTATGTACATACTTACATAGCTTCACGCTGTATTCCGCATATAGGGTAGGCAGAGGGAACCTAGTGTTAAGACACTCCGATTCCGAAATTCTAAGTTCGCAGAATTCAATATTTATATATAAATATTATGCCGGTCTGGTTTCACAAAATGCGGTGTTGAGTTCACACGCATTTATACACACTATCTCTCTCGGTAACACGCATTATCTCTCTCGGTTCTACCTACCCCGCAAAAAAAGAAATAAGAAATGCTTGAAGATAAAAAGTTATGGAACATATAACAATGATGCCTAAAAACAATATTTTGTCTGTTATACGTATACTTGTATATTTATACTTAGTATACTGATCGTAACTTAGTACCGTTCGGTCACTTCATTACACATATATCGAGGCTATCGTGGCGCAGTGGGACAGCATAACAGTAAGCACGATTGTTTGGGGATTCGGTTCCCAATGGGGGGAAAAATACCTCTGGCAAGAAAAGCGCGGCGTTGAGTTCCGCCACTTAACAAGCAATGCCTAACTATCCTGCTATACGAGATTTAGCGTGAAGCTGCTTTTATATAAATATATTTCTCATAATATTTTACTAATGACATCATTCAACGATGTTACGTTTTCGAAATAAAAATGCAAAACCATGTCAGTCCGTTATCTTAGCATACAAATATTGAGACCATACGATAGATACGATTGAAATAAATTTCTTAAAGAAATGATGATTTTTTTAATTTCACGAGTAAGAGTAGTAATATATGCATATATGTCTCAATTCAGCGAAAAGTGGGGAACGGAGTGTCTTAACACTAGGTTGTCTAGTTCCCTCTGCCTACCCTGCTATATGCGGGTTACAGCGTGAAGCTAAAGAAAAGGAAAGAAAAATGTATGTCGTAAAGAGGTAACAAACTTTTTCAGCAAAGGAATTTGAATAACCAAATTCTGACTTTTTTAGTAGGCGTAAACTGGGGAACGGAATTGTTGAAAGAGAATGGAGTGTCTTAACACTAGGTTCTCTGGTCCCCTCTGCCTACCCCGCTACATGCGGGATACAGCGTGAAGTTGAAAAAAAAACATAACAAAAACGAAAAAAGTGAAATAACTATTTGGTAGAGCTTAATATACTAGCGGGAATATATGTACTTGTAATAGAAATATAAGGTTGGCGGGCCGCATTAAATAATTTATCGGGCCGCGAGTAGCTCACCTCTGATGGAATCAGGTAGATTAATATTATTTTAGGCAATTTTATTATTATTTTTTTTTAAACTTAGATCAAAATTCAGTTTGTCCTCATGTCAGTATTCCACCCAAATTCGAGATATTGCGATGTTAATGGAGGAATATATAAAATTAACAAATTAAATATTACACAAAAAATTACATACTCGTACACTATTAAAATAAATTTACCCCAACACGGATTCGAACCTGCAATCACTTTCTCGACAATATAACATTAAAAGAAATATAAATCTTTAATTTTCAAAAGCTCTACGTAGGGGAGGTCGAACCAAAATGTAATTAGCATTCAGTCATGCAGGGGTTTTAGGGAGATCAAAGGGATGCCTGCTACGTTTAATCCTTCTTGTGTTACATACATACATACATACATATAGATTTATACGTATGGGCGTTACTATAGTAAATTAATAATAATCAATATTTCTATTGATTTTAACTTTTATAAAGAACTAGACATTAATTGTTATATTATGGTTGATTTAGCCATAATAAAGTGTGTCCAGGCCATCATGGCGCAGTGGGATATTGTCTGACTGTAATCGATGGTTGTGGGTTCGATTCACGCCTTGGAGAAAGATTTTATTTAAATTGTTTTCCTTTCTCAATACCTTTTCTGTTCTTCTTTGGTAAAACAAAGCGTGGCGTTGCTTTGCGCCAAATTACACGCAATATATTGATATTGGGTGGAAAATGGAGAACGGAAGCGGTCCCCTCACAGGGAATATTTAGTCTACCTGTGACCACGAACTACTGTAAAGTGTTCGAAACGTCGGGTTTCCAAAAATGTATTTTCGACCAAAAAAGCAAAAATATACGCGATTAATCCGTTTAAAATAGTTTCATTTGATATGTGTAATAATCGCGAAAATCAAAGATCTCATTAATCTCTCTTATATTATCTCATATGAGGTTAAAAAACATAAGAATATTATATTTGCATACTTTATTCAAATGTTTTTATTTTTTTTTTTAATTCTATCATACACGCTTAGCATAAGAAAGATATTTCTATAAAAAAATACGTAGCAGGGTTTGAAAAGACTAGACTGGCGCTTTTAAAAAGACTTCCAAATGTTCCAGTCAATTCGCTTTACTATTTTATCGAGCTACGTCGAAATTCTTTTAATATTGTTTTCCAAATTTTAGAAGAGAGAATAGAAACTTAGATGAAAATAAAGGGTATTGCTACTTCATAGGGCGAAGGGGTCAAAAATTTATTTTATAGTAACAAATTTAAATTGTAAGAAATTAATATTGTGTTCAATTATGGAATATAATGAATACTCTTATATTAACGTTACTATGTACTAAGAACCTGTCGTCGTGCAGAGGCACAAGCGTGCGACTGTAAATGCGACAGGTTGTGGGTTGGATTCCCACTGCAGGAAATGTAAAATTTAGTATTTCCATTTCTTGGGTTTGGTTGACTTCCGCCACTCAACACGCAATGCCTCAATTCGGCGGAAAGTGGGGAACGGAATTGTTGAAAGAGAATGGAGTGTCTTAACACTAGGTTCTCTGGTTCCCTCTGCCTACCTTGCTATATGCGGGATACAGCGTGAAGTTAAAAAAAATGTACTTAGAAGTGCTAAAGAAAAGTAAACATATCATGAGCGGCGTCCCTAAAGCGCCCATCTTCAAGACATTGCCCAAGAAAGACATCAACGCATCACGGGCAAAAACCATTATCGGCAACAACCTCTTAGGTAACAAAAAGTTGAAGTCGAATAATTTTATTTACGATTACTTTTATCGTAGAGGCATGTCACGGCACAGAGGTACAAGCGTGCGTCTACGCGACAAGTTGTGGGTTCGATTCTCACTCCAGGAAATCAAAATATTAAATAATATTTAGTATTTTCATTTGCTCTGTCAACAATGCAAAGCGCGGCGTTGAGTTCCGCCAGTCAGCGATGCCTCAATTCGGCGGAAAGTGGGAATTGGAAATGTTTAAATAAAACGGAGTGTCTTAACACTAGGTTCTCAGGTTCCCTGTCCCTACCTACCTACCTACGGGATACAGCGTAAAGCTTGTTGTATCGTTCCTCTCTGTTTGTGTCGGCTATATAGCCTAAATGTGACTGATACACAAGACTGAAGTAAGGCTATATAGCCTAAAATCCCGTCCCCGGTCGAATCCCGAATTTCATGAAATCCTATCTTAGACTTCAGTCTTGTGTGCCAGTCACATTTCATATTACTTATAGATAGGTATACATACTACGTGGTTATTATTGCTAATCAAGTTTAAAAGTAAAAATATGAATATATAAAATAAATAAAATGAAAAAATTTTTAGCTTTATCAACTATTTATATCTATTAATAATGTGGGATTTTTTTTTTACACTATATATTATCTTCTTTTTTCTTTCTCTTACACGCTATCGATCCTTAATAAATATTCAAAGTTTCGAACAATGCTGACGGTTCAAATTAAGTATTAAATATTTTTCGCCACGTTCCACGTTTACTGGATATTTTAATTTTACTTTTGGATCTTTGCTAGCAAAGGGTATGCGAAGCCGGGGTTCACAGAAGATTGGGGTGCTTCCGTTGCCATTGGCTATTGGCACTCGAGGAGGAGCATTGTGAGGTCTTACCGGTCCGGAGTACCACATAACCTGTCCGAGTCCCCAATATGACGGGTACTAGACATGGGCGTTTTAGTTTTTTAGCTGTAACGGTTACATAACGGTCATATATCATATCATATTCGTTTTCAGATATCGAGTTTGTGTTGCGATAGTTTTCGTTATAATATAGTTTTTGTTACAATTTAGTTTTCATATCTCATCGTCGAGTTGTCGTTACGTTTTGTGTGTAGTTATTTGATATCGGATATGATCATTTAGATATCGATATGATATGATATGATATGATATAAGAGCGAAAACCGTTTTTAGTTACGTTTTGATATATCGGTCTCCTTGCATACCTTCCTTGCGTAGGTTCAAATATTATTAAATATAAGAATAAGCTATTTAATTATAAATGAAATACAGTTTTAAAAAAATCATAAACCTAGTTCATGCAAACAACTAACTAAATCACTTACCGTCTTTTATGGAAATAGCTTACCTGCGTTGGTAGTAGATTCGATTCTCGTTACATAGTGTCATAAATAATAAGGCCAGCATAAGTTTGTTTAAAAAAATATTACATTACATAGCTTCACGCTCTATCCCGCGTATAGCAGGGTAGGCAGAGGGAACCTAGTGTTAAGACACTCCGTTCCCCACTTTTCACCGAATTCAGGCATAGCGAGCTGAGTTGCGTAACTCAATGCCGCGCTTTGCCTTGTTACCAAACCCAGGAAATGAAAAATTCCATTTCCTGGAGTGGGAATCAAACCCACAACTTGTCGCGTTTACAATCTCACGCTTGTGCCTCTGCGCCAAAACAGACGTTTATATTATTATTACATTGTCATTATAGTGACAAATTTAAATTAAAACTGCGGAATTTTATTATTCAATCAACAAACCGCTCTTATGAGTATGTATTTCGTTTGATTCATTGGTTAAACAAAAAATGGTTTCACCGCTAGAATATATGATACTTAAAATATTCAAAAGAATAATGCAGTCCTGTGTGTGTCAAAAATTTGTTTTAGTCACAAATTATTTAAATTATGATATAATTATGACTGCGTAACAATACCATAACAAAAATAGTATCTTTACAAATTATTTACAATTAATTGTGGGTTCGATTCCCACTCCAGGAAATGTAAAAGTTTAGTATTTTCATTTCCTGGGTTTGGTAATAAGGCAAAGCGCGGCGTTAAGTTCCGCCACTCAGCACGCAATGTCTCAATTCGGCGGAAAGTGGGGAACGGAGTGTCTTAACACTAGGTTCCCTCTGCCTACCCTGCTATATGCGGGATACAGCATGAAGCTATGTATGTATGTATAAAAAATTATAAAAGTACTTACTCTAAAATTTTGATGTGCTGCCTGTTCTTCTGCCTCGTACTTATGTTTGATGTTCTCTAAACGCATCTGTTTCAATACACCAGCCACTTCAATTCTGGAATTGGAAGAAAAACTTATATTATAAATAATATAACATTATTAGTGAAATTGTTGAAAGAGAATGGAGTGTCTTAAACACTAGGTTCTCTGGTTCCCTCTGCCTATCCTGCTATATGGGGGATACAGCGTTATATTATTCTGGTAACAAAGAAAATTGCCGCGTTGAGTTCCGCCACTCAGCACGCAATGCCTCAGTTCGGTGGAAAACAGAGTGCATTAACACTAGGTTCTGCCTACCCTGCTACGTGTTGGATACTATAATTTTATTATAAATAAACAAAAATGTAATACTTTGCAACTTCAAAAATATAAAATTTATAAAAAAATGCTTACTTATTATTAAAAAAGGTTTCTAAATATATCTAACTATTACTTTTAAATGTTTCTTGCCGCTGCGTGATTTTTTGCATTATTATTAAAAAAAACACATGTATAATAATAAACCCAGCAAATGAAAATACTAACATTTCTTGGAGTGGGAATCGAACCCACAACCTATCGCGTTTACAGTCGCACGTTTGTGCCTCTGCAACACAACAGGTATTTACTATGCTATTTTATAATCGACAGTATGTTATATTTATTAATTAATATATATTAATTATAGAATATAATTTAATCGATTTTGAATTGTTATAAGCAGAGTTTGGCAAAAAAAGCAAGTATGGGGCATAGTTCCCTAGAAAACAAAAAACTAACAGTACTATACATACCTAACTTTCATGTTTTCTTGCAAATGATGCAGAGGTACTAAATACTCTTGGGAACGCCCACTCTGGACTTCAGCTAGCTGATATTTCACATGTTTCATTCTTTCGTTGTATAGTTGTTCTCGTAGAGCTGTGAATTGACGCTCCAAGTTTGCTGGAAATTTATAGGTGAGAATTTAGTAAATTAAGAAGCAAAAAACATGATATAGTTATATTATTAAGTAGTGCTTGTAACAAAATATTAATATCTGAAGAATATAGTAGGTAATGTATACAAATTCAGAATTGTTTTACTATTGAAATTTAAGTTTTATGATTTATACAGAACCAAATGTTTATAGAAGTTTCTTTATAAATAGTCAATTGAATTTTAATATTATTTTATTCTATAACTTATAAAGTGTTTCTTTTCTTTTTTTTAATTTCAAGGGAAAATTTTAATTACTTAAAATCCTACAAAATGTAAATGCAATAATTTTATAGTGAAATCTTTTATTACATTCTAATTGAACAGTACTGAATTATACTATAATTATAGTAATGTATTGGTAAAGTAGTGAAAATATTTTATTTATATGATTTAAATGTTCTCTCTAATAACTTTTTTTTTTATTTAGAGTTGAAATATAATATTTAATTTATTATATTAATTAAATATAAGTAAAATTTACAACATCATATATGTTTATATATATTTTTTTCGATTAATTAAGTTTATAACATAACAAATAACACTCTTAATTGACACATAAAACTAAAAAACAATATCAAAATTATTACCTAAGGTTCAAATTCGCACATATAAAGGAATTGTTTGTAAACATAACCTAAGGCAACTAACCTAAGTTATCCAAGCACTCGTTACGTCGTCTCTCACACTCGCTTTCATCAAGCTCAGATGAGTCGTCAGAATCTGGTTCATCAGCTTCCTCAGCGCTGGAGTCCCTGTCAGGGCCCCTCGAGGATCCCCCAGACCTCTCAGTATCTCCTCCCGACATATCCCCATCCCCATCACTGTCTCCTTCAACTTTCATGGAAGGCATTTTCTTATTAAAGAAAATAAACAAAAAATGATAATTTAATTCGCAATGTAACTAAATTTAACGTAAAAGTTAGTTTTCGCTCCTTTCCAATTGTTCCAAATAAAAACATATAATGTCAACGTCAACTATTGTCAATTATGTCATTTCTTAAATTATAGAATGCAGATTAAAAATGGGAAGTCACAATCACTATAGATAATATATGTGATAAATGTCTTACAACTCTCTCTGTGTTATCGGTCTCTGATATCTAAGGATCGTGGTCAGCATTTAGGTTGCGAAATACCACAAGCTACTTCATAGTACGAAAATAAAAAAGTAGACTTTAGTGTTTGTATGTCTTAAAGTAGATTTACTTTGATATTTGGCTGTTTCCATTAGTTAATGCGTCACGCTTTATCTCGCTAGTTCGTTGCTTTCTGCCCGAATTCGATGTATTGCGTGAAGACGACGTGTGGCGACACTCAACGTCGGTTTTTGTATTATTGGAGCGAAGAAATGAAGATAATTTAAATATAAGCACTCCGCCGCTATTTTTTTTTTTGTATTTTCCAATAATCTGTCCAACTGGAAAAATTATTCGTGTCGTGCATCTTACTTTTCCTCCACCTATTCACTCTGATTTGACTAACGAAACAAACATATATTACATCAGATGATTAAGAGTGGTCTTATTTTTTTTTACGATGAAGGAGGGAGGTTTGGGAAAGGCCTTGCTAATTCTTAGGTTAGATCCTGAATATCAAATTGTGAATTTTCAAATTATAACTATTGTTTATTGATATCGAAATGAGTGTTGAAGGAAGACTATAGCGTGTCTATGATCTATTCTATATTGTCTCTGGTTTACAACTTTGTCAAAAATAAAGCAGAAACATTGTTCATTACAAAAACTACTCGATTTATTGGTAATTATAGGTTTATGGGACCGAAGCAGAGTCCCAGTATTTAATAGGGAAAGTCATAATTTTCAGTTTAGCTCAGTTTTTAGCGTAGGTCGCCGTTTGATAGGAAACAAATCATGTCGACGGGGATTAAGCAATAGTGTAAAAGCTAAAGAGCGGGAAAATATACGGAATGATCACTTCGCTGCGGAGAATTTTTGATCTTGGAGAACTGGAGCATTGCATAAGACCTGTTGCCAGAAAGATTACAGAAGCCGCTGATGATGCCGGGGCTAAGCTAAATTGATTCTCACAATCGATTCTACTTTTTGTACGTGCACGCAAAGGATGTCAAAAAACGTCGTTGGAGCTTTGGAATAAGCTGAAGGCTTTATTTGATGACTCAGTTTTGCATGAGGCATAAGTTTATTGAAATCTCATCTCAATTCTGCGTCTCGAAAGCTGCAGTTCTATGACAGGATTATGTGACACAATTAGTGGAGACTGGACGAAACTAACGGCGGAACCGGGTTTCAAATTAGTGACGAGTGGATTGGCTGTTTATTATTAGCTGGTTTAACCGAGAAATATGCACCGATGATAATGGCGATTGAGCATTCGGGTATCGCCATTACAACCGACGCCATTAAAACGAAGTTGATGGATTTAGAAGGAAACAGTGGCGACGCTAGCGGAGCATTTGCGAGTTTTCAAAAATTTAAGATTGGCAACACCGGTCATGGCGGAACTAGAGACAATGGATGTACGTCAAAGTCAAAGAAAGTACTTCGATGTTACAGATGTAAACAAATCGGACACTATCGCAATCAGTGCACGAATTTTAATAAAGATTCTTTAAATACCAAATCAAGTGAACGTAAACAAACAAATACTTTCAATGCCGTTTTCCTAAATGGCAATTTTTCGCAGAATGATTGGTATGTTGACTCGGGGGCGAGCGCCCACTTAACCGCTAATGAACAATGGATTAAGAACATCTCTTTCGAGCATCCCATTAAAGAAATTATTGTTGCGAACGAGGAGAAGCTTACCATGAAGTGTTCGGGTGACGTGCAAATTGCTACAGTTACTGATGACAGTGAATATGACGTGATTGTCAAAGGAGTGCTGTGTGTGCCAGAGTTAACCACGAATTTGTTGTCTGTCAGTCAGTTAGTCAGAAATGGTAACCGAGTGTTGTTTACTACCAGTGGCTGCAGTATTTACAATAGAAATGACAAGTTGGTGGCCATGGCATCACTGATAAATGGTGTATACAAGTTGAAATCACCTGAGAGTGTACTGGCTGCAACAGTAGTATCTGTGGATACATGGCATCGTAGATTAGGCCATGTGAACAGTATGTACTTAAGCAAAATGGTCTTGCAGAACGTTTTAATCGTACGATAGTGGAAAAGGCCAAGTGTTTACTATTTGATGCCAAGATGGGCAAAGAGTTTTGGGCCGAGGCGTCGAATACAGCAGTCTACTTGAAAATCGTACTGTCCTTCCAGCATTAAATAATAAGACACCTTATGAAGTATGGACAGGATGTAAGCCAGACATAAATCATCTGCGCATTTTTGGCAGCCGTGTCATGGTGCATGTGGCAAAAGAAAAGCGCCAAAAATGGGACAAGAAGTCAGAAGAGCAGATACTTGTGGGCTATCCAGAGGACATAAAAGGATACCGAGTTTATAGTCCAATCACTAAGAAAGTCAGTACCAGTAGAGATGTTATAATAATGGAAGAAGTGAGATCTCAAGTATCTATACCTGTAAAAGAAAGCAAGAAATGCAATGAAGAGAGCTTAGATTCAGTGGGGGACACCTCTTCAGAAGGAGAGGATACTTGAACATGTGTGCTGATACTGGAGTGAATGCGTTGTACGATGCTGGCGATCTGACTCTGCAGGAAGTATTGGTAGGGCCAGAGAAGGAGCAGTGGTTAAGTGCGATTAGGAAAGAACTAGACTGTTTTAGTGAAAGTGATGCATGGGAGTTGGTAGATGCTCCAAGTTCAGGTACAGTTGTGAAGTGCAAGTGGGTTCTTAGAAAGAAATATAGTAATGACAAAGTGAGATATCGTGCAAGGGGGTGCAAAGGGGTTTACATAGGAAGCTGACTATCAGGAGACATTTTCCCCAGTTATAAGACACTCAACTTTGCGTTATCTATTTGCAGTACAGTTAGATCTGGACATAACCCATCTAGATGTCACAACGGCATTTCTTAATGGTCATCTCAAAGAGAACATATTTTTGCAATTACCAGAATGTTTTCCTATTGCTGATTGTAAAAGGTTCTTAGATTAAAAAGGCAGTTTATGGCTTACAACAGGCCTCGCTGGCCTGGTATGATAGAGTCAAGGAAACTTTATGTAGTTTAGGTTATGTCAAGAGTAAAATAGAACCTTGTGTATTTATGAAAGACTATAATAATGGTAAAAAGATGGTTGTTGGTATTTATGTGGATGATTTTCTGATGTTTTCAAATGAAAAGTTTGAAACTGATAGTTTAATAGGTAGCTTAATGTACTTATCTGTGTTAACTAGACAGGACATAGCATACTCTGTCAGTTATTTGTCTCAATTTAATAATTGTTATTCACATGTTCATTTTAATTATGCAAAATATTATGCAATATATCTTACTATTATTATTTATTTAAAATATATCTGCCAAGATTAGAAATAGAAATAATTGGTTCTTGTGATAAGATAGTTGTGTTTAATGATAGCCAGAGTGCATTGAAGCTTGCTAACAGTCACCAGTCACACAGTAGGGCAAAACATTATGAATTTATGAAAACTCTGGGAGTCATTAAAAAATAGTTTATTTATGTGAGAATTTGTGATACAGTGTTTTCAGGTTAATTGTTTGATGTTTTTCTTTTGGTATTTCGATGTAGTGGGGGTATTGTTTATTGATATCGAAATGAGTGTTGAAGGAAGACTATAGCGTGTCTATGATCTATTGTATATTGTCTCTGGTTTACAACTGTCAAATAAAGCAAACGTGTTCATTACAAAAACTACTCGTTTTATTAGTAATTATAATAACTTAAAAAAAAGAAAAGCACATAATTTTTTATTTGTATATTTTTGTCTCTAGTACAAGCTTTTTCACGTTTTTTCTCGCATAGTTGGGTAGACAGAAAGAACATAGTGTCAAGAACAATATCTCCCTAACATTCTCTCGTTCATTTTTTTCCATCCGTTGCGAGACAAAGCATGTTGTATAGCGGAACTCAACGCCGCTGCCGCCCACAATTACAAACATCAAACGCACATTGTCTCCCTGCGTTATAATGACCTCTAATTATTATTCTCTTTATTAATTCTGTTTTCAGTATTATTTTGTCTCTAGTATTAATTTCTCTCCGACTACCCTCTCGCTAGGGATAAAACGTGAGGCTAAGTTAAGTTCAAATATACCTAAGTACATTTTTTTAGCTTCACGCTATATCCCGCTCATAGCAGGGTAGGCAGAGGGAACCTGAGAACCTAGTATTAAGATACTCCGTTTCCCATTGCTTGCTGAGTGGCGGAACTCAATGCCGCCCTTTACCTTTTTGTGAACTCAGAAAATGAAAACACTAAACTTTTACTTGTCCTGGAGTGGGAATCGAACCCACAACCTATTGTGTTTAAAGTCTCACGTTCGTGCCTCTGCGCCACGACAGGTCTAAGTACATTCTTATCATAAAGTAATAAATGGATTAATTATAAACATTATTTATTTTTTTATTTCTATCATCACAAAGGAAAGGATAAAGGGCAGAAGTATTATATAGGGTTAGTTGGTACTAAAAGCATACATACAGTACTAGATCTTCCCAATTTTAAAAATAAAACAAACATAATCTGATATTAAATTTAATAGGTACTCTATTATTTACATTAAATTGTTCACTATTAACATGGTATTTATAATAATCGCTCAGTTGTCAATATATTTTATGTACAGGACTATTTATAATATAATATAATATCAATACTGAAGTTTCCAAATCCATATATAGTTTAAAATGTGCGAGGAAAGTTGACTTGCAACCGATTGCGCCCGTTCAAATCCCGCGCACAGTTTAAAAAAACAACACATGTAATGACAAAGAAACTAGCTTATACATTTTAGCACCTCCACAGGCTAAATAATTAAAATTTCAAACAATTTACTATAATCGATTAATATTTAAAAAAATGTTACAACGACCTTCAGCACTCGCTAAGAAATATTTGAACATATAAACGTATATATAAAATATTATAATTTTATTAAAAATTGTGATCATTAAAAAGTTGGCCACATTGTGTTCGTGGCATGTATTTGGCACTAAATCATTTGGAACGCACAATATCTACTTATGTGTAAGATATTAAGAGAATTGCTTTTTTTGTATGGGACCTGGCAACATTTTATAGGAAATTGGAATTATTTATGTAGTGTAGTAATATTTATTGTATAAAAAATAAATCGGTATATACGTATTGTATGTCACACATATTCGTTGTTAGGAATAATGTTGCCATGTCTATATTTTGTATTTACGTTTTTCTTGCAAAGGGCGTAAATTTAGTTAACGAAACAATTTTTTTTATCTTTTTTGTGTTATTAATATACTAAAAAAAATTTAGCAGTTTTAACTTTTTTTTTATTTTACGCCCTTTATAAGAAAAATTCAAAATACAATATTAATTAGTTAGTTATATTATAAAAGCATTAATTCACGGCAGATGTAAATAACTATTGATCCTATATTTATCATAAAAGGGTAAATTTGAAAAAACTTGATCGAACATGGCAAAATCTCTTTAAGAATACATTAAAAAATCAGATATGTCATATTTCTATTATGTCATAGTGGTTTTAAAATATTGCTTCAACTACACACTATTCAACTGTTTTAGTTTTAATTTGTTTTCATACATTAAATCTCATACAAGGGTATTTCTAGGGGAAGATAATTTTTGAAAAATCCCTATTATTACAACTACGGTACAAATTTGGCAATTTACTTGATAATAATTATTGTTATTCATCATAGTAATTAATTATGATTACACTTATATAAGTTCATAGCAAATTATAAATTCCATTGCATTATTGTTCAATATGTATGTGTCGATAGATAAAATATTATTCATTATAGATTATAAATACATTATAAATTGTTATTGCTTATTGCTATTTAAATATGATAATTGTTAACTTCATTCATAATAATGATAACTTTTTTAATATGAATAGAAACAGTCTCTGAACTGTTATTTAAATTTGCATGTATTTTTGATGGCTTTGGATATTTTAAAATTTGGTAAAGTAGAGAGAAGAGCGATATACATATTAAAGGGCCCCTTAAGCCTACACTTGGATTACAAGTTTCAGGCTGCTCCAACCACCTATCTCAATACAATGCCTCTATAGATAGCTAAGAAGTTTCTTTGCTTGAAATTTTTAATTTTAGAACTGGAGTTAACAATAATCATGCTTAAACGATCATATTAAAACTTGTATGGTTTTGTGAGAAAATGACGATTTGTTAAAATTTAAAATATTAATTTAATTATTAAAACTTTATGCAAGTCT
Organism: Philaethria dido; assembly: GCA_033558755.1. Taxonomy (NCBI): domain Eukaryota; kingdom Metazoa; phylum Arthropoda; class Insecta; order Lepidoptera; family Nymphalidae; genus Philaethria; species Philaethria dido. Next base: position 35,935 of record JAKGSA010001546.1, on the reverse strand, counting down.
TATATTAAAATAATGAAACTGTGATAAAAATTTACAACAATAATAATAATAATTGTCTATTATATTTAATAATCGAATATTTGTAAAATTTAATACATTATTAATTTTGGAATGTTTAAGTATATGGTTATATATTGTGACTGTCATATTTTTTTCTATAGCAGGGTTTCCCAACCTTTCCTTTAGTGGGGCCCCCGGACTATAAATATATTAAAGAAAGAAAGAGGGCCCTCTTTCATGTTTTGGGTTTTTCGGTTTACAGAGCGACAAAATAATGCGTGTAATTTAAACGATTTCACGCTTTATTCCGTACAACAGGACAGCCAAAGAGAAAATGTTAAGACACCGTTTTCCATCCGAATTCGAAAAAACCCCGAGTGGGAATCAAACCCACAACCAATCGGTTTTATAGTAAATTAAGTATTACAAACAATGATTGAATGTTTAATTTACACGCATATTTGTTTTTCTTTCTATAATGCTAGCTTTAGGTTAGGCTCAAGGGAGGAGCCCTCCACATCCCTCGAGGCCCCTCGGTTGGGAACACCTGATCTATAGCTTCATAAAGCTACAACAATTACGAATTACTTCAAAACTTCCAATTAATCATCCATAAGGCAGTAAGTGTAAGTCGATAATAAAATGAAACACCTACAAAATTAAAAAAAAAACAATTGATTACGAAAAACGAAATAACCGTAAAATTACCGCTACGAGAACACATCACTAAACACTACCGCACACACTGTTCCGTAACAATATAAAATCGAATCGAAATAATTACCGGTTTCAACGAACATAATTAGCAAATGTAAAACCATTTGCGTCGCGTACTCGTACAGTGTCACCGTTTTGGCGGGAAACGCGTCAACTGTCATTCGACTTTGACATTGACGTTCGCTGTCAACTGTCATGTGACGTTTGACGTTAGTGTGGACATTCAGTCTCTGTGGTACGAAGGAGTATTTATTTAGTTGTCGCTAGGTTTGTTTAAGCCAGTGCGCGGGCACCCATTGCGGTTCGCGCTCTAGGCTGTTGATTTCGTTTAACAGTTGTTGGTAAGCGCGTTGTGTATCGTTGTTTATTATGATCATGTCGAATAGATGGCCCCATCGTAGTTCCATGTCGCGTGCGGTTGCTATTATCTCTTTTAGTTCTTCCTCCTGTAAATTTAAAAATGTGTTTTTAAAACAATTTAAAAGTATATATTTTAGAATAAAGGTTTACAAGTACGATAATTATTAATAAGTGAGTGGTAAGTGTTAAGACACTCCGTTCCCCACTTTCCGCCGAATTGAGGCATTACGTGCTGAGTGGCAGAACTCAACGCCGCGCTTTGCCTTGTTACCAAGCCCAGGAAATGAAAATACTAAATTTTTTCATTTCCT
>JAKGSA010001546.1:3369-31545 GCA_033558755.1 Philaethria dido | reverse complement strand
AAAAATCATTAAGTATGGACAATCATCAAATATCCTCTCCGTTTCTCTTAACAGAACTATTTTTTAAGCTCATAACTTCTTGTAGAACTAACCTGACAATTTAACTAAAGAAGATTTCAATACTAGAAAAAGTTAATTTTACTAGAACTAACTTCCAAGCTCGCAGCTTTACGTAGGACAAAACTGACAATACATCTGAAACTGACTCCAAAGCTAATAAAGGGTAAGGTAAACTTACATCCTTCAATCGATCGGCAGCCCGATGCGTCTGAGGGGGAGATAGTGCTGGTCTCTTATGTCTGACGGCAGTCAGTACAGCTGATCTCGTTGCTAATGCGGTTCTAAGAGCCGGACAGAGTAGAACGCCGGCTGCTCCGGCTACTCTTGCTGCTAGGGCACTTTCTCCATTGGAACTGAGTGCCTTTTGTACCCTGGATAAAGCTGCACATAATTCTTGGTAATCTAAAAATAGGAAAGATAAAATATAAGCTTATGTCTTTTTAAGTAAATTTTAGTTAACCGAATATTATGTTAAAATAAAAAAAAAATTAGTTAAGGGGCCATCGTTGTGCAGTAGCGTAGTATCTGACTGTAAACCATAGGTTGTAAGTTCAAATAACACTCGGGGGGATGGTAACAATTGCGTGACGCCGCTTTTAAAATAAGGGACATACAATTGGAGACACAGATAATAATAAACATTATGGTGACGAATTTGGCATATTAATTTTTGAGGATCTGTCACTGTTTTAGAGTAGTTACGTGAAACTAATATCTTATAAGTAAGACAATACGTACAAAATATTAAGCCACTTAAATTCTCTCTCCTTCATTATATAAAAATGTATAGCTTTAACTATTATAGATGTAGGAGGTTAGGGTGAATAAAACTGCCATTCGGTTTTATAAATTAATTATATTTCACCGAAAAGAAAGAGTACTCGTAGAGACTGCTTTTCGACTCGTAAGTTCTAACACGTAAAGAACACAGTAACAACAGTAGTCTTCTCTCTCCCCGTGCATGGGGGAGGGGAGTCGGCACCGGGGCGTGTTGCCTCCTTTGGTACCGGTCCTTTGGGGAGCCCTATGAGGACTCATTCTAGGGGATCCTTTCCCGGGTTGGGGGAGTGGGGAGAAGTGAGATCTGGGAGGATAAGCCTTGAGCTGCCCGGGTGATCAGCCCAGCCGGGTGAGACCCTCGATTACTCGGGGGAGAGGCGGCAACCATTTTATAGTAAAAGTCAAAAGACATACTAATTATAAAAGATTAGTTTTTGTATAATAATCAATTGACTATCTATAAAACAACTTGACAATTTAACAAGTCAGTTGACCAACTATAAAATCAATTGATATTCCAACAATAGATTATACCAATAATTTAATAAAGCTTTTAAAAAAGTTCCACAATAACGAAAACACAATAAACGATTTAGTATATTTGTAAATACATCATCCAAAAAATATACACAATTATTCATAATTAATGACCTCAGATATTGCCTACGTTTTCTTTATTTTTTCCTTCTAAGCTCTGAAAGCTTTTGCCCCTATTATTTTCGTCGAAGCAAACTTTGAGATTGTTTTTTGGATTCCTTTTTTGCGCAATCAGTTTGGTTAAGGCGTTAAAGTTTTCAACGCTGTTCATTAAAAGTTCCGATGGATACTAACGGAATACACAAAAATGTGGCTCAATCAATTAGAAAAAAAGCACTTTCATGATTTTGCTATGAAAATGCTACGGAGAAACTAGTGCCCAGACAGTCCGTTTTTTTCTTTCAGCCTGGATACGAAACAAAGTATGAACGCGACGAAAAGAGAAATTAAAACAAAACAACTTCGCAACAAGGAATTTCATTTATATTATTTGGATTTCTCCGCTCTCCTGAGAAACCCCGGCCTTTAGTCTTGAAACTAGGTCGTCTCTATCACCAACTTAATGCTACCCTTTACGAGATAAAAAGTGGAACTGTTCTTTTAATTTTTTAACAGTTAGTAGTATAAAAGTCAACACTTTTCAACAATTTTACCGTAAATGTAACAAATTGTGATCTATTATAACCCAAATATATAAGATAAAAGAAAAAGATAAGAAAAGTACAAAAACCAGGAAATGCATTACAAACTCAACTATGATCATCCAAAAATCATATTAACAAACAGAGTGTAACATAATCCCTTTAAAGTTACCTCTAAGCTAATATTAAACGATCGGACTATTGCTCCGTGAACTGGAAGTAACGAGGCCCTGCGGTTAACAGATTCATAATTGGTTTATATCTGGGCTTTTCTATCGAAATGGAATAATATGGATAATCTTCTATATATATAAAAAACCTTGGTTTACTGAGTGACTGTTGACGTTGTCTGTACAACGTACAGGCGAATTGGCCGTAGAAAGATGACATTTGACATGTATGCTTCTTGAAGTGTAGGGGAGTACTAAGAGCGATTTCAAACGAAATGCGCTAAAAAGTGAGATTATTACAAACACCTTAAAAATACTTAAAGAACATATTATTGAAAAAAGTATATTATTCTTTCCAAGAATACTATAATGAGGTCAACGTGTGAAATTAATGCTATTGACGCTCACCCGGGAGGCTCACCATAGTCGTATATTTATTGTAAAAAATTATTTGTGCAGAGCAACTGTTGAGTTTCTTGCCGGCTCTTCTCAGCAGAGCTGCCTTAAAGCCGGTGGTAGCTTCCGTTAGGACTGACACGACTGACACCTTTGTAAATTGACGATTTGAAAGTGCTTGTAATAGCCTACTTTAATAAAGAATATTTTGATTTTTGATTTAAATGGGGATACACCAGAAGGATTACCACTATCGTATAAACATAGAATCATAAAAATTATTTAACCCAGTAAAAAGTTACATAGAAAAATACAATCGAATTGAGAACCTCCTCCTTTTTTGAGGTCGGTTAATGAATCATATTCAATATCTATATATGAATACGTGAAGCAAAAACTTTGGATCTATTTTTACGAAAATTACGCGGACAGAGGAGCATGAAACTTGGCACACTTATACTTTATATACAGAGGGAATGCAGAATGCTGACATTATTTTTAAAATAATGCATGAAAAATGTATTAAATTAACAAAATAAATATTACACACACTACCATGGTTTGACATCCATGTTTATATAAAGTGACATATACGTGACTAAACAATACGTTATTAACGCATTTCGACACTAGTAATATAAAAAACGGTTACGTTACTGAGTGACTGACAGACAACGTACAGGCGAAATTGCTAGCTACAGAAAGCTGAAATTTGGCATGTTGTCTTGGGGAGTATAGAGGAGCACTAAGAGAGGATTTCTTAAATTTCCAACGAAAACGGACAAAAACGAAGTTTTAGGTTTTACAACACGCAAACGAAATCGCGGAATATATTTCATTATACGAGGTGTGTTCAAAAAGTAAGGTGACTTTGTATTTTTAAGAAAAAATATTTATTTATTTATCAATATTTATGTTGTCCCCTTCAAAGTAATCCCCCTCAGATACAATACACTTATGCCAACGGTTTTTCCAATCGTCAAAGCACTTCTCATAAGCACTTTTCGGTATAGCCTTGAGCTCTTCCAGCGATGCAGTCTTTATCTCTTCAATCGTTGCAAATCTCCGTCCTTTCATAGGTCTCTTTAGTTTTGGGAACAAGAAAAAGTCACATGGGGCCAAATCCGGTGAATATGGTGGCTGAGGCATGATTGTGGTGTTGTTTTTGGCCAAAAAATCTCTCACCAGCAAAGATGAATGATGAGCAATTTCGGAACAAACTTCGCTGACACACGTCTCATGCCCAAAACGTTAGAAAAAATTTCATGGCACGAGCCAAGCGATATACCAACATCCTCAACAACTTCTCTGATAGTGATTCGACGATTTTCCAGAACAATTTTCTTCACTGCTTGAACGTTTTCATCAGTTGTTGACGTGCTTGGGCGTCCAGAGCGAGGCTCGTCATTGGCATCTTCCCGGCCATCTTGGAAGAGTTTGTACCACTTGTAAACATTTTTTTTACTCAGAACAGTTTCACCGTATGCCACTGTCAACATTTTAAGTGTTTCGGAGCACTTTATTTTATTTTTTACACAAAATTTGATGCAAATCCATATTTTTCGATAGCAAGAAATCGCCGAGCACGCAAAACACTTATAACCTTTACTCCTCTCCCAACCAAACAAAAAATGCTATACACTTGAAACTTGGTACAGATGTTCGGGAAGAGTGTACCAACATAACAAAATAAAAAAAATCGATAATCGAAAGTACGTTGCCCGCCAAATTTCACAGTCACCTTACTTTTTGAACACACCTCGTATATAGCGAGTACTTTTTGTTTGTTTGCCTATAACGTCAAAATTATTAAACATATCGGAATGAGACTTTAACCATTTGTTGCGGAATAATTTTTAGAAAGTTATAACCATTTTTAATTTAAAAAAAATATTTTTTAAAATATATTTCATATTGCACGTCAATTAAAAATAAAATACTTGAATTTTTATATTACTCATTTATTTTTTTATACTATACTGTGTTTAAGCAGTATGTGTCTATGTTATAATAAAAAAGCAAAACAATGTTTTTTTTTATATCCTGTATATAGCTGGGTCGGGCAGAGGGAACCTGAGAACCTAGTGTTAAGACACTCCGTTCCCCACTTTCCACTGAATTGAGGCATTGCGTGCTGAGTGGCGGAACTCAACGCCGCGTTTTGCCTTGTTACCAAACCCAGGAAATGAAAATACTAAACTTTTACATTTCCTGGAGTGGGTATCGAACCCACAACCTGTCGCCCTTTACAGTCGCACGCTTGTGCCTCTGCGCCACGACAGACGTTAACAAAACAAAATAATTGCGGAAGATAAAAAAACAGTAATAAAATATGATTTTTTTAAAATGCAACGAAGTCGCTGGATACAATTAGTTAGTTTATATAATCGATCCTACCTACCTATCGAAATAGACGACAATAATAACAAACGTATGGACTATTTTTAAGTCCCGATAGAAACGAGGTTTTTTTTTTTGTATTGACGTCATTGTCGCGAGTGGGAGTATCGGATTGTATGATTTTAATGTTTGAAAGAATTTGTTTTGGGTTCGATACCCACTCTAGGGAATATTCCGTACCAGGCGTGATTAGGTTGATAAGTCAACTTGTATAATCTTTCTTTAATTTATTAAAAAGCATTATGATTGCTTTCTTTATAGGAGGAATAAATTGCTCAAAGTTAAATACATTGTCAGATAAAAAATATTATTTTTTTTTTATCTGACAATGAAATAAAAAATTAAAAATATTAGATTATTATAAATTACGTAGATGCACTTTATTCCATATAGACTATATATATATGCCAATTTTCACAGTCCTCCGTCCGCATAGTTTCATAAAAATGAATTCAAAATTTCCCTCCACTTTTCTTTCAGTATAAATATAATGATAATCATATGGCTAACCACATACAATTTACACAACAAGTACATAGAACGTGTTAAGTTAATATCATTTTACGACATAACGCACCTCTATGCAGGGTAAGCCTCCTTGTAGTTTATAGCGGCTAACCGTTTGTGGGCATTGCAATTTATGAGGATATTATGGTGTTTAATTTAGCATTTGGGATGGTTTATCTTACGCAAATCTCGTTTGCTTTGTTTATAGAGGCCTAAATATTATATTATAATATCTAGTCATATTTTTCAGGTAAAGTCAGTTATTTACACTATCGTTGCCCGCGACTTCGACTTTCGCTATAAATACAGGACTTCACAGTAATTTCCTTGTCAAATACCTTATTCGATTTTTTACAGCTTCACTCTTTATTATACATAGTAAGGGCAGAGAGAACTTAGTGTCAAGATATTCCGTTCTTCTCGTTTAGGAATTCAAGACTTTAGTATTGAGTGGAGAAAATCATTTAAATATAATCATACTCCCGAGTGACTGTATACATTAGAAGTATGTAGCACCAAGAGCTACAATAAGTGCAAAATCCCTCAGTAATATGCTAAAAGATCTCGGCCTTCTTGAACTATCATCAGTTCGTTTTAGAGTTTGACAGTGGAAGCGAGCGTTAATAGATATTGTAAAGGGATCCCATATGCATACACTTAAGATAAAAGCCATGTTATTAAACCCATTTTTTTTATTTTAATTTTTTGACATTTTTAATGATATTTACAGTGACAAAGTCGCCTTTGCATGCTGCAAATTTGTGTTTTGTATGTTCCTTTATACATGTTTTCTTTTTTTTTTGTGTGTGAGACAAACTTAAGAACTTATATATCTACTCTATAAATATACATTGCCTACAATTGCTCTACTCATTATGATAGGTATATAATGACATTGTATTGAATCTTATATTAACATACCCTGCGTGTACAAGTGCTAGTGACACGATAGAAATATTATGTTCTTATGACATCCATAATATTTATGAATAATCTAAATTAGTTTTAGTTTGACTTTATAATGACTACGTACGTGTTACGTAAAGGTATTTTCTATTTTCTTTTCTGATCTCCGATCTCTGTCTATAATCGTACAGTGATTTCACTATTATTGTAAATATCTAAGTTCTTACCTACAAGTTCTAGTTTTTTACATGAAAATTAATAAATAATTGTGAACTGATCAATAATACAGCTTATATATTAGAATAGACTACGAACGAAGATTATCTATATATCTAACGATTACTTTCAAGATGTAAAAATAATTTCCCCCCACGAGGAAACAAACCTACAACCATCCATCCATACAACCATCGATAACTCACGATTCTGATAAGTTGCTAATTTCCATTTCTCCACTCCGGTAAAACAAAGAGCTGCATTAAGTACGGACTTAATTAAATTACGGAATTTAACACACAACTTCTGGCATTTGGGAAAAAAAACGATAGTATCAAGACACTACGTTCTCTCTGTCTACCCTGCTAAGAGTGAATAACTTTTTTTTAACTTACCAACAAGTGTGTACAGCTGTGTAGCCTCATCGCTGGCGTCCTCTTCATAAGCATCGTTAACAAAGGCGGTACTGGATGGCGGGTTAGACTCTAGCGCTTGTAACTTGTGTGAGCCACGCAGTGATGTTCTCAAGAACTCATTCTGGGCGGCGATCCGTTCTTCAGCTTCCTTTCTTTGACGAAGTTGTTCCTGTAATGAAAAAAATACATTTAATATACATATTTTTAATATTTGAATATACTATAAACACTGTGGACATTGTGTTCGTAAACTCTTTTTTCTTTTTGTATGTTTTTAGGTGTAGCTTTATATTAATATAAATGGAAAAAAATGATATAACTAGAATTAAGACTAAGTGATGTTTAGGACAGTGTCTTTACACTATACTTATTGATATGCAACTTTTTTACTATCCATTAATATCGATTTTAAATGTTTATGGATAATAGTCAGTGTCATTTTCAAAAGTACAAAAAAATTACAATAGTTTGGATTCTGGTAATAAACATTCGATGCTTATTTGCAGCTCCGACCTACGCTTTCTGTCCGAATTCGAGAAATTACATATTGAGTGGCGGAGTTCAACGCCGCGCTTTGTCTTAGAAGAGCGAAAAAATGTAAATAATTAAAATATGTTCAGTCCTTCAAATCGGAAATCAACACACAATCAATCGCAATCATAGTCTGACGAAAACCCACTCTACCACGATGATCTTCTGTCTAATTCTCGATTATTATTTCATAGTAATCGAGAATTAATCGATACAATCGCTCTATATAGCATTATTAATTAAAACCAGCATACATTTGATATTGTGTCTACAATAATATACCTCAGTGCTTTGACTAAGGCGAATACGATCCAATTGAATAAGTCATTTAGGATCTGAGATATCGGATATAACAAAAGGCGACTGGGTAACCTATTGACGTTACCCCTTTAAACTTTGACACGTGATTTGATAATATTGTAATATAGTTATACACAATGTATATTAGTGATTGTGAATTTAAAGTTTAGAACTGAATATATGGAAATTAGTCCAAAAAATTATAGTAGGTCGGGTGATTATAGCACCAAAGAGTCATGCTGCTTATCGTGACGGCATTTTGTACCAAAACATGTTTCAAATTATAAATTTGTATTAGGATATGAATCCGAGACTCTTAGAGAATATTTTTTCTAGTGTGGTTTCATATGGTTTTAAATTTTGCTATCATAAATATTTGCAATGACTGTATAGTACAAACAAAATAGATTTACACTATCACTTATGGGCCTTGTACAGAAACCGATCTACGTATATCTGTTGTCATAAGGTGATCTTAGCGGACTGCGTCTGTTAGCACAATTTGTTCTGGGTTCGATTCCTTGTCAAGAATGACAATATTTTCCGCTCTGATAATATCAAAGCTTAGCGTAAAGCTCCAAAGTCAAAGTGGAGACCGAAATATCTTGGTACACTGGGTTCTCTCTAACTACCTTGTTCAGTTGGAAAAAACATGGAGCTGACTAAAATATCTTGGCATATCTTGAATGCATATATGAGATTTGAAATACACAGCCTTACTCCCTATTCAATGCAATTTTCCAAAACAAAATCAAAGCTTTTTCCCTCGACCTATCGATGGTTAATAAAAAACGACATTACATTCCCTAGCAATTTCCATCTTACGACGAGACTCCAGTTCCGTATTACACTCAATATAGTGCAAGTAGTATAAAGCCGCTAATGCCTCCGGACGATTTATTCCAGCATTCCCTTGAATTTCCTGATGGAATTAATAAAAGTCTATTTTTATACCATTTAATTGGCATAATGAACTGATTTCTTGGACAGAGTTTTATCGTACTTAGAATTGTATTGTTAAATACTTAAGGGCCTCGTGGTGCAGAGGAACAGCGTTTGACTATAAAGGCTCATTTACACGGTGCAAGTTTCTTGTATACGTAAGAGCAATAATTGAAGCGCAATAATTGACTTTCAAGAATTGTATGCAACTTTTTACACGCGGATATTATGTGTTGTTTAAACCAAGAACAGTTTTGAATGGAAACTTGCCTAAATATAGCAAAAATGTGACGTGCTGTTTAGACGATGCAAGTCAATTATTGCTTTAATATTATTGAATGCAGCGGGCAAGAAACTTGCACCGTGTAAATGAGCCTTTAAGCGACAGGAAAGACTATGCGCGGCGTTGAGTTCCGTCACTTAACACATATGTCTCAAGTTCAGAAAACGAAGAGTCTTGATACTAGGTCCTCTCTGCCTGCACACGTTTTAATAATGACTTTAGATTACAATATTTAAGATGGTTATTTTCAAGAAATTTTTAAACGAAATTAATAAAATGCAAACAAAACAATTGTTTACACAACTGAGCCAACTTGCCGTCACTTTAATTATAACTTTACATATACAGCTTCACGCTATATCCCGCACAGTAGAGTAGATAGATGGACTAGTGTATAGACACTCCGTTCTCCGCTTTCTACCCGAATTCCACGTATTACAGATATTTTATTTTAATTTTAACTTATATCCTGAATTTGACAGATTAGGCAGGGGGAACCAGAGAACCTAGTGTTAAGATACTGCCTTCTCTTTTAACATTTTCGTTCCCCACTCACCGAATTGAGACATTTCGTACGAAATGGCTCCACTCAAACATAAAGTTATCAGAGCGAGCAAATGATAACACTAAATAATATTTAATTTAATACTTTCATTTTCTAGGGTAGAAATCGAACCCACAACCAATCACGCTTACAATCAAACACTGTACCACTGCGCTACGATGGCTAACATACACGTACATATGAGCCAAATATTTGAACATTCAAATATAACGTGTCAAATCAAATATTGGCGGCACAGTAATTAGCATAATAGAGAAGGACCTTGTGTCTGTTAGTGGATGACGTCATTCATGTCACGGTGGTAAGGTGTTTGATTTGTAGCGTACAATGTAACTTTCACGCGTCATTTAGTGAGGCACGATTACTTTTGCGTTGAGATTCAGTATGTATAGGTACTTTTAGTTTTTTATAATAGATTTATTTGAGTAATATATTATAAAAAAATATAATTTTATTATTAGAAGACCTTATAGGTGCAATGTTAGCGTCTGACGTATGGCACGGTTGTTGTGAATTCGATTCCTTGAATTTCCACTCAAAGGAATCATTATATTCAAAATAATGTTAATTTTTCCGCTCTAGTAAGACATACATACATACATACATAGCTTCACGCTGTATCCCGCATATAGAAGGGTAGGCAGAGGCAACCTAGTGTTAAGACACTGCGTTCCCCACTATTCGCCGAATTGAGGTATTGCGTGCTGAGTGGCGGAACTCAATGCCGCGCTTTGCCTTGTTACCAAACCCAGGAAATGAAAAATTCCATTTCCTGGAGTGGGAATCGAACCCACAACCTGTCGCATTTACAGTCGCACGCTTGTGCCTCTGCGCAACGACAGGCGTTAGTCTTGTAAGACAAAAAGGAAAAAGGCGTAACAAGATATATTTAATATATCGTGCTTTTGCCGTAAAAAGAGAGTACATAGTGTAAGGCACTCCGTTCCCTGCTGTTCACATGAATTTGAGTACCTGTACCGTAGAGTAAGGAAATTAATGTAATTTCGATATGTCCAGTGGGAATCGAACCCACAACTAATCTTATCCTAAGGCATTCAGACCCTTGAGATATCTTTAAATATTTTAATAAGCAGTACATATGATAGCTTTCTACTTGTTAGAAGTTACCTAAGCTTTTGTTCTATTAACGTACAAAAGAGTAAATAATTAGTTGCTTGTTAAGAAATGTATGCTGCGCAATAAATTGTACTTTATCTAGAAACTATTTTAAGAGAAATTTGTAATAATGCAATGTAAGATTTCTGATAAAATAATGTTAAATATATGAGGGTAAATGAAAATAACCTAACCACCACCACCACCGCCGGAGAACTATATTTATAAAGTATAGTTATTTTTGAAGTGCTAATCACACACTTAGTAAACGAAAAAACATATTAAGAAAACGCATAAAAATTTGAAAGCAGCGGGATTCGAACCCGCACCTCTTGGAAACCGTCCAAGCGCTCTGACCACTAAGCAAAGCAATAAGCAAACGCCTACCCTGCTATATGCGGGAGTCCCGCTGCGTTGAATTTTTTATACGGTTTCTAAATATATTTTTTAAAGTATAGTTATTTTTAATCGACTTCTAAAGAAGGAAAAGACTTAATTTGACTGTATTTCTTATATGCATATCTTTTTACTGGGTAAGCCAATTTTGATGAATTTCTTTTATATGATAATTGCTTCTGATGTGGTCCCATCTAAATTTCTTGATAGAGATGAGTAGTTCTTGATTTACTCTTTTTTTTTTTTTTTTATGGATACCGGATGGCAAACGAGCAGAAGGACCTGATGGTAAGTGGTTACCTTCGCCCATGAACATCTACAACGAACGAAAGGGAGGATAATGTAGTAGTCCGCTATCGGAACCACCACATTTTGGGGAAAGGATGGGTGGGAAAGGGGAAAACCTGGCTTACATGCCATCGAACCGGAACACATCATAAGATATTTGGCGGTTCGTCTTTGACATGATAGTGGTCGCGAGCCAGTCGGAGGACGAACCTCCTACCACCAAACAAACTAAAAACTCGTTATAATATTACTTTTGTATTGTACTTAAAATCAGTTTTTTTTCTTTGTTAAAGCTTTAATTATGTTGTCAAGTACGAGTTTGTATTGTATAAATTTATGCATATTTCATACTTACTTCAGAATCTATTTTTATTGAAAATATTGGCAAGAAATATATTTTTGATTAAAATTTCAACGTATTAGCTCTTTTTGAAAACCATTCAAGCGCGGATTTATTTCCGATGCGATTTGAATCCCGGCACATATTTTTTTTTGTTTTGTTCTTCTTATTCGAAGTTTGGTACTTAATCTTTAAAAGTATCAGATTAAAAATAATAGTCTTTTTAATGTTTTTGGACATGAAAATTTACTTGTACAGAATTTGAATTTATAATCATAGTCTGATGACACCACAACTATTCCACAAAGGTTATTTAAATATATCTATATATGTACGTGAAGAATAACTTTGGATCCCTTTTTACGAAAATTACGCGGACGGAAGAGCATGAAACTTGGCACACTTATAGTTTATATAGAGAAAGAGTGACTAATTAATAAAATAAATGTTACACACAAAATAAATGTTACAATAAAATAAATGTTACAATGATTCGACATCCATGTTTATACAAATTGACATATACATTACTAAAGACAACGCGTTGTTAACGCGTCAACGGGGACACTAGTAATTTTAAAAATGTAAGTAACACTCATACATATCACATCGGTTCCACATTTTAATAAAACCTCCACAAAGCCGAGCTTTTGTTACAAGCTTTACATTCTTTTATTCCGCAATACGCCTTTAACGCCCGCATGTTTGTAAAAAATTTTTCTTTCAACATTATTACTTATGTAAAGAATAGAGGCAAATTTTTAGAGGGAATCGTGGCGCAGTGGAGCATCTGGCTGTAAACGCAAGGGTAGTGGATTCAATCTCCACTCGGGGAAATTATAAAATTGTATTTGTATCATTTTTCCAATCTGGCAGGACAAAGCGTGGCGTTAAGTTACGCCACTCAACACATAATAGTTCGGACTCTAGGTTCTCTCAGACTACACCACTACGCAAAGGCATGGAAAAGTAAAGAGCTGCAGAAAACAGTTAAAATCTGATTAAAAAAAAACAACGTCACTAACAATATAGCACGAATTACTTAAAAAGCAGAGAGTAGAGAAAATTCCACAGAATATACAAACTTTGTTAAAACAACAAAATAACCGTTTCATATTAAACTTAAAAACATCAAAAGCCATTTGAATAGTTAAAACTGCCTTATATGGTAAATTCTTGCAACAGCAATGCACTGCGGTATGCAAGTATTACAACTTTGAATTTCAATTCCATGTATACGCGAGTTTACGTTTCTAGAACATTTTATGTACAAGTAAAATGTATTTTTATAGGTTCTCGCTGTATCCCGCATATAGCAGGATAGGCAGAGGGAACCAGAGAACCTAGTCTTAAGACACTTCGTTCTCTTTTAACATTTCCGTTCCCTACTTACCGCCGAATCGAGGGATTGGGTGTTGAGTGGCGGAACTCAACGCTGCGCCTTGTTACCAGGGCGAGGAAATGAAAATACTAAATATTATTTAATATTTTCATTCTCTGGAGTGTGAATCGAACCCAAAACTTGTCGCGTTTACAGTCGTCCGCTTGTTCTCTGCGCCACGACGGGCTTCACATAATGTACATAAAAATGTATATTTTTCTTATTGCCTTTGATGACAAGCAAATATTCCATATTTTAAACGCAAAAAAGGACCCAAACTCTCCGCTCTTCTCTCTAAGACCCTAAAATCTAACAATTGACCGCACTTTTTATACTGAGAGTTGTAAAATAACAAAAGTTAATACATTACATAAAGTTTATTACTAGTTATAAAAGCTAAGATCCTGTTTTTTCCCATACCCTGAGGGATATCGAGAAATCCTTTCATAGTGCTCCCCTGTACTTACACAAGGAACTTACATGCCAAATTGAAACTTTTTACGGCCAATACTTTCGGCTTTGACGGAATAGTTTGTAAGTATATACATATATATCTACTTTTTTTTAACTTCTCGCTTTATATAGAATATAAACGGAGGCAGAGAGTAGCTAGTGTTAAAACACTCTTTCCTCCGCTTTCTATCCGAATTAGACACATTTCGTATTAAATGCAAATTCATTTCAACCTTTTATCTTACATAAAATCCCTTGAGTTCAGGGAATTGAATTCACATCCAATCGCATTTACAGTCAACCACTTTCCACTGCGCCACGATTGTTTTCTAACTGTAAAAATGCGATTGCGATTGTGCGATTGTTGTTTTCGCTGTATCCCGCACACTGCTGTGTGCGGGATACAGCGTGAAGCTACACTAGTATTATGCCATGTGATCATTCCCCCGAGTTAGAATCGAATCCACAACCAATCGCATATACAGCCAAGACATACCACTACGCCGCGATAGTTTCTCTAACAAATTGTCCACCTTTCACTAAAATTCACTAAAACCATACACATTAACAAACACACCAGCATACCCAGTTACACAACACGTGACGTCACCGCCCAGAGGGAGTGTCGTCGACGTACAACATAAACACAGCTAGCTGTACACTGTATAGCAACACTGCGGTTGTGAGACACTATTTATAGTTCACAAGAAGGTCGTACTACGAAAATTGTATAAATACTATAGTATTATGCCATGTGGTATCTAGAAATAGCTAAAAACAGCTAGAAAGGAATAAGTTAGCAACTTTTAGCTTAATGGCTAGTTGTAACCGATTTAGAAAAAAGAGGAAGGTCTCAATTCGACTGTATTGATATGTAATAGATTGAAATAGCTGTATAGTGTTTTTTATTTGTATTTTTGCGTGATAGGCAGAGAACAGAGAAAAGGTAAACGAGTGTAGTTCTGATCGACTTTGAAAAAGGAAATAATCTATTATTTTTTAGCTTCACGCTGTATCCCGCAGAGGGAACCTGAGAACCTAGTGTTAAGACACTACGTTCCACACTTTCCGCCGAATTGAGGCATTGCGTGCTGAGTGGCGAAACTCAACGCCGCGCTTTTCCTTGTATCCATATTTAAATTAATATTTATTTCCCCATTTTAGTAAGTCTAAACGTGACGTTAAATTTAACAACCTAAAACAAAATGTATTGAATTTGGGCA
Source organism: Philaethria dido (assembly GCA_033558755.1). Taxonomy (NCBI): domain Eukaryota; kingdom Metazoa; phylum Arthropoda; class Insecta; order Lepidoptera; family Nymphalidae; genus Philaethria; species Philaethria dido. The sequence continues at coordinate 16,698 of JAKGSA010001546.1, read as the reverse complement.
GGAAAATCTCTGAATCTGAAGTCTTCGCACTGACTCTATTCTGCTATAAACAGCAAAAAATATAGACTAAATACAAAGAAACTATCTATTTTTTCATCTTATTCCTTTGTTTTTAATTTAATCGACATCTGCCATAATGTCTGTCTTATCATAACAACGTCTGCTGATAATGACCTAAAGTACCGACAAATAGAACTGACTCCTTACGTTCACTGAACATTATTCGCACATGACAACACTTTATAAGCTAAAAATAAATTTATGCAATTTCGACGTATTAGACTTAAAGTAATTCAGGAAGGATAAAATAATTAAGGAAGGAAATATCTACACGGAATAACGACTAGGTCCATTTCATGAATTTTTACAGATTAAAAATGTTCTTCGAAATCGAAACATTACACACTGATTTAAGCTGAGCGACATTAAAATAATTACAATATAATCATTATACGAGTGGGAATTGAATCTACAATCAATCGTGCTTATAGTCAACCCTCCCACTGCGCCACGATAACCTCAACGGAAATTTAATAGAAAATTTAAAATATTCCATGACGATTGACTAACAAATTTGCAATTAAATAACTTACATATTCGTGTCCATATTAAAATATTCCAATTAACGCGGACCAACGTAAAAAAAATGTAGAATTTGTAACAAAAATCGGTGTAAAAACCTGTTTCACAAGTCCCTACTAGCCGCAAGTCTAAAGTTTAAGCCGCTAATTAGCGTGGCTTTGCAGATGAGTGCTTTCAAATGGTAACCATTACAAAAGTGTCTTTTTTCACTCACTTCATAGAGAATATTTTATAACATTTCTAATGAATTTTCTTCTATTCATGACGTATGACGCATTTTTTTTATTGTAAAGCTAGAATTGAATAGAACTTTTGGTGTAGTTTTTTTGAATTAATAAGTTAATTTGGCATGGTTATATTGTTTTCAGCTTCACGCTTTATCCCGTAACGTCTGTCGTGGCACAGAGGCACAAGCGTGCGACTTTAAACACGACAGGTTGTGGGTTGGATCCCCACTCCAGGAAATGGAATTTTTAATTTCCTGGATTTGGTAACAAGGCAAAGCGTGGCGAGGAGTTACGCTACTCATCACGCAATGCCTCAATTCGGTGGAAAGTGGGGAACGAAGTATCTTAACACTCTCCCTCTGCTTATGCTATATGCGGGATACAGCGTGAAGCTCTAGTGTATAAACACTCCGTTCTCCATTTTCGTTTTGATTGTTACCAGAACGGAGAAATAATAATTAAATCATTTTTACATAATAACGAATCACTACATCCATATCACCATGGACACACTTTTCTGCAACTTAGTAAACCAAGTGTCAAAGTGACAATTTCGTTGTTTCCGTTAGAAATTGAGAAAATGCGTGTTGAATGACGGAACTCAACGCCGCGTTTGGTCTTTCCAGAGCGGGTAAATAAAAATAAGTTTAAAATAATAATTCCCCAGATTAAGAGTCAAACACAGAACTAATAGTGCTTATAATCAGAAGTTATCCCACTGCGTCATCATGGTCTTCCCTAATTATTTAATTATTCAGATGATATAAGGTAAAAAAACAGGGCGACCTTAGTTAGTGACAGTCAAAAACATCGTCACTTCCAAGTCGTTGGTCGTAACGCCGTGTTAAATGACTTTCGTGAAATAAAATATGCATAATGAGTTTATCCGCGCCAGCTAACTTTAAGAGGCTTTCGTTTTTATATGTTCTTAACATAGTTATGTAATATACATATAATTACTTTTTTCACGCTTCTTCTGCATGGCAGGGTAGTCAGTTCAGTTTTTTTTATTATGGCGCTTCGAACGTGATGGTTGAGCTCAAATCACTTCGCTAATTTGCAGGTTGGTCAAAGAAAAGCTGGAATCAAGATACTTCGTTTTTCATTTTCCATTCAAAATCGAGATATGAAGCGTTAAGCGACAAAAATCAACGCCGCGCTTTGTCTGTCGAGCAGAGAATTCAAAATAATTTAAATATGATCATTATCCCGAATGTAAATGGAACTCATAACCAGTCGCAATTACACTTAGACACTCTACTTCTGCAGTACAATACCCTCAAACAAAGGTAAGGTTAAGAGAAGTATTATATTTATTCAAAAAAAAGTTTAGTTAAATTCACTTCAAAGTCTCTACAATATATCTATCTGTACGAGTATATATAAAACCGTTGCTTTACTGAAAGACTGACAGTCATCGTACAACTGAATTACTAGCTATAGAAAGCTAAAATTTGACATGTTAGGACTAACCTAACTAACCTACTAAAGAGAATTACTCGAAATTCCGACAAAAACGGTACAAAACGTTATTTAACCCAACTGAAGTCGCGGGATACAGCTAGTATATATAACATACATATAAAACACACAACCAGCCATTCCATATATGGCACCGAAGCAAACTAGTTATAACACTTACCGAATAAGCCTTTATTCTTTCTGGGTCGACGTCGTGTTGCGACCGCGTCTGCGCACGCGGTGAGGACGACACCATGGTATAGATCACTTGTACCACATATATGCCATATTGTTTAAAATATAGATATATAAATACTTTTCACTGTACACTACTTACAAAAATTATATTTATGTAGAAAATGTTAAGAGGCTTGTTAAATTTAAATGTTTTTCTATTTATTTAATATAATTCGGTTATTGTGATTTCATATTAAATGAAAACGATTATACCAGTTAAAACCAGTATTCGTAAATACATTTTAGAGCTGACGTTTCATACACTATACAGCGCTTCGTGGTAGATTAGGAAATTATCTGTCAAGCCGACATAAACTACCTACCTACCTACCAGTGGTGAAGGATGAAAATTTTAGTTAGATAAGCCGGTAAATTAAGGGAAGCCGATATATATTTAGGGAAATCGGTATAGGATGTCAAGGTACTTTGTAATTTCACTATACAATTTTGGCGATGACCTTTTTTTTAGGTCTCTAAGTGAGTGCTTGTTTTTTTACAATTTTATGCCCAATTTTTTCCTTTTCTTTAGCTCTCACACCTTATTCGACTTTTTTACTCTAGCTCCACATTTTCCTGGCGAGCTAGCAGTGGGAATCGAGTTGTATGGACGCCTCGCCACTGCTACCTACCTACCTAAGTATAATCTTTCTCGTAATTAATCTCGGGCCTTAGTTCACGCATTATATTATTATACTAACAGGATTATTCGTGCATACTTTGGTATTTCGGTAGAATAATATTTTGAAAAACCTGACATTTCGAATACTCCACAGTTTGACTGTGTTTGTATGAAATTTTCGAAAGTCGGATTTCTAAAACTTAACGGATCATAAGAAAACGGAGTGTCTCAACACTTGGTTCTCTGGTTCCCTCTGCCTATCCTGCTATGTGCGGGATACAGCGTGAAGCTAAATAATATACGCGATTAATCCTATTAAAATATATAGTTTTATATAAAACTTGTAAATATATAATATTATATATTTCAAAACCCCCATTACAAATTGCAAATCCAAACATTTAACAAAATTACAAAAATATTATGAAACGTTTCGAAATGTAGTTTGAATTTTATTAAAAATGAGTACTTGACCGATATGATTAATTGATATGCCTATTACAGCTAATGTAACGAGTTTAATATGAGTTAAAAATGTTTTTTTTTAAATTACTACATACATACATAGCTTCACGCTGTATCCCGCATATAGCAGGGTAGGCAGAGGAAACCTAGTGTTAAGACACTCCATTTCCCACTTTCTGCCGAATTGACGTATTGCGTGCTGAGTGGCGGAACTCAACGCCGCTCTTTGCCTTTGTTACCGAACCCAGGAAATGAAAAATTCCATTTCCTGAAGTGGGAATCGAACCCACAACCTGTCGCATTTACAGTCGCACGCTTGTGCCTCTGCGCCACGACCGGCGTAAATTACTGAGTACATACAATATATATGGGTATTTTTTTATTAATAAATATACATATATTAAAGGTCTAATTGTAATAATAAATGAAAAAAACTTGCTTAAATATTAAACTCTCCTACTACTCCGCTTTAGTACTGAATAAAAATTATAAGTTATAAGTTAACTACGAAAAAAAAATAATTAATAACAAGAAAAAAGGATACATGCCAAGTGTCTGTAGTGTGATAATATATTTAATTAAAAAATATAGCCTGGTTTAATATCGGCATCATAAGTTAATTTCTAGCATATATTTGGAAGGCGGTATTAATACAATATTTTTGAATTTGGTTAGGTTAGAGAGGAGCTCTAACAGAAAGCGAGGGTTAATGAGCATTTTAAAGGGCCCCTTAAGCTTGCACTTGGGTCGCAATTCTCAAGCAACTAACCGAGGTCCTTCCTTTGCGACGCGATGGGTACGTAAAGTTAATGCATCCATGCATTGCTAAGGATTCCTTTTGTTGTAGTTAAATATATAATAATTTATTATAATTATTATTTGTAGTATAAAGTGAATTTATACTTAACCAACTTCAAAAAAGAAAGAGGTTATCAATTCAACTGTATTACCATAAAACTTTTTACTGGATGAACCAATTTTGAGGACTCTATTTTCATATAACAGCGTGCGTTTGATGTGATCCTATTTAAATTTAGCTAAGATCTGATAAGTAGTTTATGAGTTATTTGTAATAACTGTACTTTTTAGTGCATTTTCTTTGAAGTTTCTTTCCTTAAAATACATACTATACATATAACATACATACATAGCTTCACGCTGTATCCCGCATATAGCAGGGAAGCAGAGGGAACCTAGTGTTAAGACACTCCGTTCCCCACTTTTCCCCGTATTAAGGCATTGAGTGCTGAGTGGCGGAACTCAACGCCGCGCCATACCTTAAAATCGTTGTTATATAATGAATACTAATGAATGTGAACGACGGAGAAATATACCACTAAGTTATGTCTATTGACTTCCTAAAATGCAAGAGATCTGATAGCATCAAATTAAGTCGATATGCAATTAAGCGTTACGTTAAAATAGTTCCTTTACTTGAAGAGTTGCATCACATTTGTTACACGGTAATGATGTTACCAATACTATTGACTATATTATTTGCAACAATTGAATTGAAAGAAAAACGTTTATTTTTGCACTTTCACGCATAGTAGGGTAGCCAAGAACCTAGTGTTAAGACACTCCGTTCTCTATAAACGGAGAAATGAAAATAATATAACGATACGTATCTAGCTATTAACGCCTGTCGTCGGGCAGAGGCACAAGCGTGCGACTGTAAACAAGACAGGTTGTGGGTTAGATTCCCACTCTAGGAAATGAAAATTTTAAATAATATTTAATATTTTGATTGCCTGGGTCTGGTAACAAGGCAAAGCGCTGCGTTGATTTCCGCCACTCAGCACGCAATACCTCAATCCGGAAGCGGAAAAATGGGGAATGGAGTGTCTTTACAGTAGGTTCTCTAGTTCCGTCTGCCTACCCTGCCATATGCGGGATACAGCGTCAAGCTATGTATGTATTATATTTTTTTGGTATAAAATTTTTGGTATAAAAATATACCAGAACATTATATGTACAACAGAAGTTAATTAAATTTATTTTTCGACATACAAACGTATCAAGTTCAATCGTAACAAATTACATTTGGCGTGTATCGGAATTTCATCGCCTTTATCAAACGTACGTACAATATATCTAATGCAGTGTTTTGTTTTCGTGGAATTCACGTCACAATATTAATTGGATTTAGCCTACTTTGAAAATGTTGTATTCAAATATATTAAACAAGAATTTTTATTATTTTAGTATGTTTAAAGTATTAAACATTTAGGATAAGAAATATATATTTTAGAAATTATTTTTAATAAAATACTGCTAAATAATGAAATTTCTAATGAAAATAATAAACTGCCTACTGATATACAAGTAATAAAAATAAGTAAGTATCTGCGGCGTTGAGTTCCGCCATCTAGCAGGCAATGTCTCGAATTTGGGTGGAAAGCGACGAACGGAGTGTCTTGACACTAGGTTCACTCAGACTAACCTGCTATATGGGAAAGAGCGTGACGTTGCTTTTTATATTATGCATTATTCTAATATATAAAGCTATATTGTAGCTGTAAAATTTCATCTAGATCCGTTCAGTAGTTATTGCGTTAAAGAATAACGAACATCCATCCATTAGCGCCAATTTTCATATTTATAATATAAGTAGGATTTACAAGAAAAAATTAATATTCTGATTGTTTTTTTTTCTTAACAATAATAATATAGTTATTGATCTTAAATCCTACAGTAGTGTCAAAATCCAGTATATATAAATTAATAGAAAAAAAAATGTCTGGGCACTTAGAAAATGAGCTGTAACAACGAGTGTCGAACCAACGAAGTATAATATAATAGAATTAAAAAGTTATTACTATTGGTCGTAATCTAGTTAAGTCTGGAGCTGGTATGTTTCATGTATATAGAACTGGTGTTAGTGACTGACAGACAACGTACAGGCGAAACTACAGAACATAGAACGCTGAAATTTGGTATGTAGCCTACATACCTTGGGAAGTGTAATGGACTAATCTCTCTCGAATTTCATATAAAGACGGTAAAAAACCGGATTTTAGGTTTTATATCTCTTGCAAGCGAAATCACGAGCTACAACTAGAACTTTATACTCTTTACTTTACGTAATAAATGAGAATAATAAAAAAATATAAATAAATAAAATTCTAAACTGGATTAATCATGCATAATTTTCGAAAGTACATTTTGTAAACCGTTTCAAACACTTATTCTATTTTAAGGTTTTTATTGGCAAAGTAGATGGCAGAAGGAAGACCTAGAAGCTGATCATATAGTTGATATTCTAACACCGACAGATAGATTACAGGACTCATCATAAGATATCGCTTATGATATGAGGAAGCGCTTGCTTCCGCTAGAGAAAGATGGCATAGATGAAGCTCATCAACAAAGATAAACACAACGAAGAAGAAAAACAAGCTTACAACCAAAGAAAGAGCACTCAGAAGAGCTGATTAACGTTTAATTATCGTTAAATCGTTATGTACACGTATTTACGAACATTTGTATTAAAATTAAATAATAACAACCATTTCTGAGTGCGGTGCGAATATTCTTAATTAAGATTAAATAATTTAAAATTTTCGAAACACAAATTAAATACAATTAGCGTCCAGTACTATGTTTACTACAAACTTACGTTCAAAATACACTTAAAGCGGACCGTGTATTTATCTTTCACTTCGCCGGGCAAAGGTTTTATGCGGTAATTAATGTCAGACTTTGGATTTATGTTAGTGTATAATTTCGCTTTTTACTTATGAACTGAGGCTATCATGGTGCAGTGGAACAGTCACTGTAAATGCGAATGGTTGTAGGTTCGAGTCCCAACTGAAAAAAAGTCAAAATATATAAATTCTTAATAATTTCTCCGGTTCAGTAAGGTTAAATACGATATTGAGTTCTATCGCTCAACACGTAATATCTCGATTTCTGATGAAAGTCTGTTCTGGACTGTTGCGTGAAAGAGGAATAATACATCAGACATTTTAGCATTTATTTGATATTTGTATTATTACAAAATTTATAATATTAGTAGTATGTTTTTTTTAGCTTCACGCTGTATCCCGTATATAGCAGGGTAGATCTGCCTACCTGATAACCTAGTGTTAAGACACTCCGTTCCCTTTTAACATTTCCGTTCGCCACTTTCCACCGGATTGAGGCATTGCGTGCTGAGTGGAGGAACTCAACACCGCGCTTTGCCTTGTTAACAAACCCAGGAAACGAGTATGAATATTCCTTTAAACGGGATTTGAATCTCCAATCACATTCCCCTAAACCGAGTCTTTGTAGAGATAACAACTATACCTAAAATATAGTAGTTCTAGACCAAATGATTTCCAATTAAAAAAACTTGGCACGTATGTAGTGTCTTGTTGCGGTTTTCCCGACGCTCGTTGTTTTCCTCATATTAGACATGAAGTTATACAGAACTTATTAATATTCAATGTAAAATAAATAAATCGAATGTTAAATTCTATTTTGTTTTAATATATTATAGTAGTTGTATCAAGCGACTTTGTTTGCATGGACTATCAATCTCGTTTCTAGTTTCCGTGGCAATTTCGAGGAATCTTCTCTTAGTGCTCCCCTACACTCCCCAAAGAGACATATCAAATTATAGCTTTCTATAGCTGTTAGTTTTGCCCATATGTCGTCTGTCAGTCACTCAGTAACGCAAGCGGATTATAAGAATACTAGATATGCTTTGGCTAAATCGTTATGTTATGGCTTAATTATACAAAATCTTTATAAATTGTAGCCAATGTGTTATTCTAATGTATAACATATATTACTATTAAGTTTCATCTAAATTTGTTCAGTAGTTTTTGCGTGAAAGAGTAAGAAACGTACATCCATCCTTACAAACATTTCTATTTATATATTTTAATATTGGCTTTTAACCCCAATTATTTCCCAACTATTATTTATTTTTACCTTATTATTTAATTATTATTTATTAACCCAATTATTATTTATTTTTACCTTCGATTAGGTTCAGATTGAATGTAAGCAGGGTATCTACTTACTATAAATGATAGTTGTTAATATTTTATTTAGATATTGACTAAATTTAACATAATCAAACAAAACAGAAATAAAAAAAATTGCTCCATTTTACAACGTTCTCTGAAAGATTCTTCTAAAAACTTAACTCATCGTTCAAATATTGACGGCCCATAAACCCTTTTATGATTGTTGCCGAAGTGTCTTATCTCTATTGTTACGAGATATCGATATCACAGAATGTGAGCTCGATAAAATTGATAAAAGATTAAACGTTTTATATACCGTGTGAGGTCAGTCGTGCGAGTGTAAATTATGGTATAGGTTGTGGGTTCGATTCCCACTACAGGAAATGAAAATATTATATATTTATAATATTTAGTATTTTCATTTCCTCGCTCTGTTAACAAGGCAAAGTGCGGAGTTGAGTTCCGCCTTTCAACACGCAATGCCTCAATTCGGTGGAAAGTGGGGAACGTAAATGTTAATACAACGGAGTGTCTTACAACTAGGTTCTCAGGTTCCATCTTCCTAACTTGCTATATGCGGGATGATATTCGAGCTGTGACCACCAACTTCGTTTATGTGGATATGTAACAAAAAATCTCGTTTCTTCCCCATAAAATTTTGAGGATTTTCTCAAAGAGTTGCTTCCTCAAAATTCCTATGCTTTCCTACATACCCTAGGGATAAGGACACATGCCAAATTACTTTGTGCGGTCAGTAGTTTCGACTGTGCATTGTTTATCGGATAGTAACTGAAGAGTTTTATATAAATAGATAGAAGATTATAGTAAATATACTTAGCTCAATGTGCCGATGGAAGCAGATTCAATTACATAAATTCTAAACGTTTTATAACCAGAAACAAACAAATTAAAAGCCTTTTTATAAGTAAAATACGTCTTTATTAGCTTCGTTAATCTGTGTAAGAAATCAATAAATTCTTTAAATTTAAGCAAGTAAATATTGAAGCATAATTTTGATCCATTTCTTGCTAAATGATTTGGTTAAAAATTTGATCACGTGTCCGGATCCACTGACAATACAATATTTCAAATCAAGAACCTAACCTTGTCAGGATGACCAAGATAGTGAGAAAATGGGTGTATGCATGTTTCTTTTTTTTTATTAGTTAAAAATTATTAAGAACTGTCGAAAATAATTTAAATATAATAATTTCCCCGAGTAGGGATAGAACCTACAACCAATCGTGCCTACTTTCGGACGATGTCACACTACGCCACGATGGTCTTCTATATTTAATACTATAAAGGAAAATAAACCAAAAATATCTAACTTAAAACAGCTCAGTACTCATAAAGTAAAAGAGAATAGTAAAATAACAAACTTATTATTAATTCAAGCGATTTTACCAATTTAGAACAAAAGCAGATATTGGTACACATTTTATATGAAAATTTATTTGGATTCCAGTAAGCCTGTATTTCAATGAAGATTAAAAACTATAAATCACTTTCAGCTATTGAAATATGGAAATATTGTTATATTGTATGCAATATGTACTGTATATATTTATATGCTACTCATAAATACAAAAAATTATGAATTTGGATGTTTGTTACTCTTTCACACAAAAATTACTAAACGAATTTCCAGTAATACTTGTATGGATTGATGCATATATATGCTATAATTTATAAAAAAATGTGTAATATCTAAAAACATATATTTTTCCTTTTTACCACACTTTTGATATAACATACATTTTTTTTTTTTTTTTTAATGGATAACGGATTTCAAACGAGCAAAAGGACCACCTGATGGTAAGTGGCTACCTTTGCCCATGAACATCTACAACACAAGAGATGTACTAGATGCGTTGCCAACCTAGAGGATACAGATAGAAGGGGAGGACAATGTAGTAGTCCGCTATCGGAACTACCAGATTTTGGGGAAAGGATAGGTGGGAAAGAGGAAAGCCTGGCTTACATGCCATCGAACCGGAACACATCATAAGATATTTGGCGGTTCGTCTTTGACATGATAGTGGTCGCGAGCCAGACGGACTACTTAAAAGCCATGTAAAGATTTTTTTTTCATCTCTATATACATACATAACATACATATGTATGTATATAGAGATGAAAAAAAAATCTTTACATGGCTTTTAAGTAATAGTTCTCTTTATATAAACGTGTATTTGTTGAAGACAATGCTAATTCACTTCACTGTTTCCTATTTACTATACATGCTTCCGTTATTCACTAAAGGGACTGACAGACAAGACAACCGAAACAACTAGTTAAAGATGTAAAAAGTAGAAATTTGGCACCTAAGTTCTTAAAGAGTATGAAAGCACTAAGTGAGTATTTCCCGAAATTGTTGGGAACGGAAATTCCAACAGCTTTACAATCAAAACTACAGAAGATAAAAAAGGAAATAGTGTAAAATAGAAAAAATATTTTCTTCTGAATATTGGAACCTATAACTATCGTGATAGACATGTCTTAACTACTTCACTATAGTATATAAATTGTACTCTTATTCTTCTTCGGCATCATGCTCTATCCTGCTTAGTAGGGTAGACAGAGGGTCTTAGTGTTAAGACACTCCGTTCGCTTCTTTCCGCCCGAATTCCGAAAAAAAAAGAGTGAAAATGTTACTGAGTTTACGTTGAGTGGCGGAACTCAACGCCACGTTTAGTGTAACCAAAGCAGGACAATGAAAATAATTTAAAAAAATACCCATTTCCTCGCATTAACAGTCAAATTGCCACAAAATAATATAAAGCATATATTACCTCATTATCACCTTGAAACCTCCGACACAAGCAAAATTGTTTTAATCTATCCACAGATGTGCAACATTTGGTTGTATCTAACAAATACGCGTTCAAAGTTTGAATTATCTTCGTCATTTTTAAAGTTAACTATTACATTTATTAAACTGCATTTTAGCACTATATATATAAAAAGCTAGACCTTTTTATTATTTTGTCTACATTTTTTTAAACAACGTGCGAATAGAGAGCTAGGTGAATAAACACTGTTTGATAAGGTTGGCTATCTCGACTTTGTCACGGCTGATATTGAATAATGCTGTGATGTGATAACGCGTGGTGGGCGTACGCTTTGTTTCTATTCTTGTTATTTAGTTCATTATTACGCAAATTATATTTTCAGGGTTGTTATGAATATGGGGAATTTGTGGGAAATTTTTTGATTAGAAACGATATGATATGGGTTCTATTGCCGCTCGGGAGGACGTAAATATTTAAATTATTTTCATGAACAAAAAACGCAGCGTCTTGAATCGGTAGGGAAGCATTAAATGAAGAATAACATTTTGAAAAAAAACGTATTATAAATATGACGTTGCGTGTCTCGAACCTCCTTGTCTATTGGAAACCAGCCAAACACTCTGATCCCTAATGCTAGATGCCGGTTCGATTCCTGCTATGTTAAAATTTTTGTACGTTTTCTAAAAATATATTTCTCGTTCTAAGTGCGTTAATAACACTTTAAAAATATTTAAAACATGGAGTATAATTTTCGTCAAAGTTAGAGGGTTATTACAGTTACACTCAGTGATTTAATTAGCGTTTAACTGAAATTAAAACGTTAAAATATTGAATAGTCCAGTAAATGTTTGCATTTCATATACAAGCAAGTTACACGCTAACTACGCTATGTAACTAACTTATAAATGTAACATATTGTTTTTGGATATTTTTCACGTTTTTTTTTGGTGGTAGGAGGTTCGTCCTCCGTCTGGCTCGCGACCACTATCATGTCAAAGACGAACCGCCAAATATCTTATGATGTGTTCCGGTTTGATGGCATGTAAGCCAGGTTTTCCCATTCCCACCCATCCTTTCCCCAAAATGTGGTGGTTCCGAGAACGGAATACTACATTGTCCTCCCCTTCCATCTGTATCCTCTAGGTTGGCAACGCATCTACAACATCTCTGGTGTTGTAGATGTTCATGGGCGAAGGTATCCACTTACCATCAGGTGGTCCTTCTGCTCGTTTGCCATCCGTTATCCATAAAAAAAAAAAAAAAAACGTAATTAAAGATGAAACTTTGCAGTGATATAGTTTATACATCAGAATGCCTGTTATTCTATATTTAATAAAGAATTTGTATGATTTGGCCATAATATGAGGTGTTATCTATAAAGCGGCTTGACCAATTTTAATACAATAATTTTCACCCAAAAGAAACCCCATAATGCTTATCGAAACCCTTTTTTGTTTTTTCTTTAGCTTCACGCTGTATCCCGCATATAGCAGGGTAGGCAGAGGGAACCTAAGAACCGAGGTGTTAAGACAATCCGTTCTCTTTCAACATTTCTGTTCCCCACTTTCCGCCGGACTGAGGCATTGCGTGCTGAGTGGCGGAACTCAACGCCGCGCTTTGCCTTGTGATTAGATCCATTTTTTTGCTATTCTTTTGCTTTTTTTCATAAAAAATCCATTGCCCGTAATAAAACATAAAGCAATTTGAAATCCATCATTAAACAAGGCAAGCTTTTAGACAAATTGTATATTCGTCTATAAAACGACACTTCAATAAATGTAACTGGTATAAATGTAAAAGCATGGACCATTCAGCCAAGTGTTTCAGAAGTCAGAAATATAGGTTAAATATGTGACGTATGTATCTTGTATTCAATATAGTACTACTAGAAAGTACTGTAGTAGTAAATATATGTCCATATTTTTTTTAACTTGCACTCTATGCCGCATATAGCAGGATAGGCAGAGACATTTCCGTTTGGAAAT
>JAKGSA010001545.1:0-52423 GCA_033558755.1 Philaethria dido | reverse complement strand
GAACATTATAGTGTTTGCTTCATACATTTTACCGAACGTAATTTTAATATGAAATAAAGTAATTATGTTTGTCGAAGAAGAAAATTTAAATGATCAGAAAAATTATTTACAAATATTGCAAAATATATTTTGTTTTAATTCAAAATACAAATAAAGACTCTACATTTTTCTTTTACACGTGATGGTTATGAGTTTGATTCATAGTTTCAAAAACGATGAAAATTTAATAATTTTCAATTTTAGAGTCGGCTTGAGGCTATTACGATTGTAAAGGCAATTGGTTGTGGGTTCGATTCCCAATAGGAAGGAATAATGTTATTTAAATTATTATTTTTTATTTCGACGCTCTATTAATACAAAGTGAGGCATTGAGTTCTACCACATAAGACCCAATATATTTAATAATCTAATTCAGACAGAAAGTGGTCAATGGAGTGTCTTGACACTAGATTCACTCTGACTACTTTGATACTACGTGAAGCCTGAAGAAGAGGAATCTGTTTGAAAAGAAAAGAAAAAGAGAAAAGAGTCCATATTTTAAAAATAGTTCTCGGAGTACAATGAGACTGAGCTTGACAATAAATCTGATGGTTATATGTATGATCCCCACTCAAAGGAATGCTTTTAATATTATTATCTTTACTTTTCAGTTATGTGAAGACAAAACTCAGCGCTAGTTTCTGCCACTTTTACAATATCTCGAATTTGGGTAGATATTAACGAAGAGTCTAATTTCCGTGTAATAAAGTGTCTGTGTCTACACTTGAGGTTCTCACACTGTATACATTCTCGTGGTAGCTTGCAGGTAAAAGAGTGAAGCTGTATATGGAATGGTTATGACGTAATTCAAATTTTAAATCTATGAAATTTTAAAAATAAAACCTGAAAGGTTCGTGAAATTACTTGACGTTCAAAGTTTATCAATAACAAACATACAACAAGCATCATATTTAATATACACACAGTATTTTTGGATAAAATCGTGTATGTATAAAGATATTCGGTAATATATTATCAATGTATCCGGTTCTTCTCAGGTCTGAGGCATTAAATTTAGTGAACCGGTGGTAAATTATTTAACGTTCAAAAAATGAAGCTTGTAACTTCTTATTTTGAATAAAATTATTTGACTTTGACTTTGACTTTTGAATGATATGAGGTCTTCGTAAGGCAGTGGAACAGATTTTGACTATTAACACGCGTTGCGAGTTCATTTCCACTAGAGTGATTTTATTTCTTCGTCCTGGTTAGACAAAATGGAAACGGAAAGCGACGAACGAAGAGTCTTGACACCAATAATATTAAATGTGGAACTCTCATATATTATATACTTTACCTAACTAACTGTAACTATACTTTAAATACTGATAACAGATATTCTGGCTGTCTGAAATCAAAAATTAGGTTGCGATCAACATTTTTTAATTTTTTTAAGGCTTTCACATCTCTTGTAGCTATATATTTACTGCAGGATAGACAATACATAATATTTCATTTTCTAGCTTTCGCCCAGTCGAAATACCACGTATCAAATGGCGGAACCTAATGCCGCATTTGGCTTTACCAAGCGGGGAAAATGAACGTGTAACCATTTCCTCGTTACTACGAGGATATTATATCACTATCATGACCTACTGGTCATGATAGTGTCAATAATAATTATTGATTACTCAAAAAATTATAACAACATCGCACGAGGCGCTACTTCATAATAAAATCGGATTGTACGGAATATGTAAAGCAAACATTCTGATTGCTGTTGAAAAATTAACTCAAAACGTAATTCCCACGATGCATTGAGTTTTCAGGGGGTTCTTTTAGCGAGATTCAGTTTTCAGTTGACTCTACTTTTGTACATAGAAATTGCTAATTAACCAATTTCAAATAAAAGAGGTTCTTTTTCTTTTTTTCATGTGTGTTAAAACTTTTGTTAGGTGAACTAATTTTGATGATCCTTTTTTAATGTGATAGATAGCATGTTCTTATGGTTCCATTTTTTTTTTTTTTTTATGGATAACGGATGGCAAACGAGCAGAAGCACCACTTGATGATAAGTGGTTACCTTTGCCCATGACCATCTACAACACTAGAAATGTTCTAGATTCGTTGCCAACCTAGATGATACAGATGGAAGGGAAGGACAATGTAGTAGTCCGCTATCGGAACCACCACATTTTGGGGAAAGGATGGGTGGGAAACAGGAAAGCCTGGCTTACATGCCATCGAACCGGAACACATCATAAGATATTTGGCGGTTCGTCTTTGACATGATAGTGGTCGCGAGCCAGACTGAGGACGATCCTCCATTCAATTTAATTAAGATATAACGAGTAGTTTTTGAGTTCTTCATAATAATTGTACTGTACTTTGATAGCAGATTTTTTTCTAACTATTTGCTTTTTAAATATTCGCAATGTCAATGATATATGACATTGTGTCATGTATTTTTATTTTATTCTCTTAACTTAATACTCCATATTTTGTTTCCTTTTTATCGTGGTGCATTTTCGTTACATTCAAAGTCAAAGTCATTGAGTTTCAAAATAGTTTTTTTTTAATTTCACGCTGAATCCCGCAACCTAGTGTTAAAACACTTTAACATTTTCGTTCTTACTTACTTTCTGCCTTTAAAAAAAGTTTCAATTTAATAATTTTTAATTATCACAAATTTCATAAAATCGACTCTACCATACGATAAAGTTTATGACCCACTTCTCTACCTACGTGAAGTAGTTGTATTTAGAGCAATACGAGGTGCATTGTCTCCACACAAAAGCTGTTCAGGTATTAAACTCTACGTTAAATAGAAATCCTCGGCTATTTGCACTTTTGTCTTTACAGTTTTGAGCTTAATGCGAATTTCATATAGTTAGGAATGTTTGTATGTTTAGTTCATAAAAGGCAGTTTCACGCTTTATCCCGCATAGAAGGGAAGAGAAAGCATAGTGTCAGGACACTACGTTTGTCTTTTAATAAATATATTATATATGTTTAGGGGCTTATGGTAAATTTGATGTAATTTTGGCATATTCAGGAGGTATTTGAATGTATACATGTTGATAGTGGGTTCGATTCCTAATTATTATATCGCCCATTGCCTATGTTGAAATTTTTTTCTATTACTTTTTCGAGCAATAATTACTGAACAGAATTTCTAGTATAAGCGTACAAAATGCTTAAGCATAAGGTATCTTCAATATAGCTCGATAGAACGTATGGCTTAGTGGTCAGAGAGCTTTTGTTTTTTACCTTAAAAATATTATAAGCTACCAAATGCTTTTAGATAAAACTTCAAAGTAGGCTAAAAGGCTTCAAAGTAAGGCTTTAATATAACACATAGCCTACCATTTATAATGATTTTGTGTAATTTAGTCATAATATAACGAAAACTAAATGCTGCATAGAGTTTCATAAAACATGCGAAAAGCTTAAAATAAGTGAAATATAGAGAATTGAATCCTATCTCTATATTTTTTTCACCTGAATTTTATATTGTACAGGAGATGTATTCAAAATATTATGATTTTTGAAACTCACTGAGCGACTCAATTAAATATCTTGATTCAAACAAGAACATCCCTTCCAAATGAATAGAGGCTTTCATGGAAATATAAAAAATGTTTGAAATTTCCACATACATTCGTTTATTTGCGTATTCAGATAAGCTGGATAACATTTTATAAAATTTTAATCCCAACAAAAGCTGGTAAAACTCTAAATCTCATAGTATTTGTTATAACGAGTCCAGCAATGTTTCATGCAGATTACGCGACAGCCTAAAGGAGTCAGATGGATCTCAATTCGACTCTACTTTTTTTTGTGTTGCCGCATAACTTTTTACTCGGTGAACTAATTCTTATTTTATATTATAGCCAGTGCATACAATGTGGTTCCATTTAAATGTTGTTAACGACGCCGGTCGTGGCGCAGAGGCACAAGCGTGCGACTGTAAACGCGACAGGTTGTGGGTTCGATTCCCACTCCAGAAAATGTAAAATTTCGTTCAAATGATCGAATCCCAAGAATGATCCCAAGAAATCTTGGGTTTGGTAACAAGGGAAAGCGCGGCGTTGAGTTCCTCCACTCAACACGCAATGCCTCAATTCGGCAGAAAGTAAGTGGGGAACGGAATTGTTGAAACAGAATGGAGTGTCTTAACACTAGGTTCTCTGGCTCTCTCTGACTACCTCGCTACATACGGGATATAGCATGAAGTTAAAAAAAAAACATCTGATTAGTAGTTTTTGAGATATTCGTAATAATTTTACTTTTTAGGGAATTTCATTTGAAGTTGGTTTTCTTTTTTGTTAAAAACTTAGTTTACATATAGGATTCTAGTATTGTAATAAAAATTTAGTTTATGTAAAATAAACTATTGAGACCATCGTGATACAGTGGAATGGCTTTTGACTGTAAACGTAATGGTTGTGGGTTTTATTCCCGCTGAGGGAAATGATTGTGTATAAATGATTTTCATTTACCCGCTCTTGTAAGATACAATGTAACGTAGAGTTCACATGTAATATCTGCAATTCGAGTAAAAATAATAATAAGTGCGTTGTATTGGCAATATGCCTTTTTAGTTATTTTAATAAAATTAATAAAACACAGTAGCTTCTTGCTTTTTTACGCACAGTGGGGTCAAAAATCTAGTGTCATGGCACTACGTTCTCTACTTTCTGCCTTTAAAAAAGTGTTAGAATTCAACCCTTCTCTATGTCTTAGCAGTGAAAATAGAATTGTTGAAACTAAGAATGAAAATAATTTAAATATAATCTTTCTCCCTAATGAAATTGAACTCACAACTAACGCGTTTACAGTGAGACGCTGTCCACTGAGCCACGACCACCCCATATTAACATAATATACGAGTATAAGAATATATAAATATTCTTTGTTATTTCAAATTTAAAATTTTTAGTTACACAAATTTTGTGTTTTACCATCCATACATTAAAGAGCGAGCCAATTTATCACACCCAGTTAACGCTAAAATTGCCTATAATTAACTAAATAATTAATTACTCGGCTTCAAACAGCGGTCATACTGCGTACTATTTATATACAAGTACCTTCTAATTGATGCTTTTTTGGTTTTGCATTTTGGTCAGTCATTTCCTGGGTTGAGGCATTTCGTGCTGAGTGGCGGCACTCAACGCCGCGCTTTACCTTGTTACAAAACCCAGGAAATGAAAAAAATCATTTTCTGGAGGGGGAATCGAACCCACAACCTGTCGCGTTTAAAGTCACACGCTTGTGCCTCTGCACCAATCATCAATTTAAATTATTTTTATTTTCTTCGCTCTGCTAAAACTAACCGCGGCGTTGAGTTCCGCTACCTAACACACAATGTATCAATTGCGATTAGAAGTATAAAATGGAGTGTCCTGACACTAGATTCTCTCTGACTACTAGTTACATAATAACTTTTGCAGTTAATCTCATAAAAAATCAGTAAAAATGACCGCAAATTTAAATTTGTTAACTCTACTTTTTCTTTCTATTTCAATGCTTCTTGTTTGATATAAACGTTTATTGCTAAATACCCTCACTTACAGTGTACGTTTCTATGAATTATTCATGTCGACTAGCGTCATATTTGCTTTACTATGTGTATTTTACATATGGGAATATATCTGCCATTTCGTGACAAATTGAGATGGTTCCCGTTTCTAATTTGGAGTATTTGATTGTTTAATCTGGAGAATGGAGTCACTAAGTTTAGACACTATGAGAGAGTGACTCGCTATGTAAACTATGTATTAAAATCTTATGATGGTTATCAAATTCTGCTTATCTAATTTTTTTTTATATTAGTCTGATAGAGTAAAGAAAAGCAAGATATTTAATCAAATATTCATTATTTTACATGAAAATATTTTAACCGGATGAATTGCGTATGTTTTGGTTTTCAGATATATTTTTTGAATAGAAAAATTGGTTCAGCCAAAAGCGAGATAATGACTTACAAACATACATACATACATATATACATATAGGGCATACTAAGAACCTCCTTTTGAAGTTTGTTAACTAAAACCTAAAACTTTAATTGCCTATAAAAGCTTCTTGTAGAGATCTAAATGGAAAGCTTTAGAGAATTATCTCACTATCTTACGAGTAGGTCCGCTGTTTTTGACGTTTCTAATAATGATTTATGATAGGAAATTTTCATAATAAGTTTTACTGGTGAGGCACAATGGTGGGCGTGGTCGAACCTATAATTCATTTCCGGTCAATCTTTAGGTAAATTAGTTAATCTATTGTAATTATAATGATAATGATAATGAAGGCCCTCGTAGCATGGTGACTCTGACTACTGACTGTAATGTGTTTGGTTATTGATTCTGTTATAATTCGAGGTTATAAGAATTATATTTAAATTATATTAATTTTCAACTCTATATAAAATAGATTGGCAAGTGAGAAGAAAGTGGGAAAAAGAGTGACTTAACACTATGTTTTCTTTGATTATTATCCTGCTGTGCGAGATAAATTGTGAAACTGTTTTTTTTGGGTAATGGTACGTTAGGCATAGCTCAGAGTATTACTTTGGATTCATGTATCTTTTTTCCGAATAATGGCACTCTATTCTCTTTTTTTCCAATTTCGAAACATTTTGATCTTTAAGTGGCGGAACTTGACGCAGCATTATGTCTTATCAAATCGTATTAATCGTGTTAACCAATACGTTCTAAAACTTTTAGAATAAGCTTTCTTCTTACTCTACATCCCTAAAAAGGCTATAATTTTAACTGATTTCAAAAAGGAGGAATTTCTCAATTCGAGTGTATTTTTTTGGTGTGTGGTATTTTTTACTGGAATAAACAATTTTGATGATTTTTTTTTATGTAATAGTTAATGCTTTTGATGTGGTCTCATTTACATTTTGTTCTTCTGCCGAATAGTTTTTGAGTTATTCGTAATAATTTTTTAGTGTATTTTATATAAAGTCAGTTTTCTTTTACTAAAATCTTAATATCCCAAAAAACCCTTAAAAAGACATCGTCAAATTAGTTAATTGCTTGCTGAAATTTTGATTAATGGATGGTTAAATCTAAAACAAGTTTGTACTGAGTGAAATAAAGGCGTCAAACAGTTGTGAGTAATGACTATCTTGTATTGTCTTAGAAATACGGCAGGAACAAAGAGCTCCTGCACTGACAATGCTGGGGATAATTAAAATATAGCACTCTCAGCTGTTATGTGTACCGTACTCTTGTTATGCTCTACTGTTCAGGTGGAAATGTTTTAATATTATATATAGTGTTTTTGAGATGCTGGTCTTTTATATGCGGTTGTGGGTGGTGGAGCTTAACGCCGCGCTTTGTGTTGGTAGAGTGGAGAAATTGAAATGTTTCAAATATAATGCCTGTCGTGCCGCAGAGGTACAAACGTGCCACTGTAAACGCGACAGGTTGTGGATTCGATTCCCACTCCAGGTAATGGAATTTTCATTTTCTGGGTTTGGTAATAAGGCAAAGCGCAATGCCTCAATTCGTCGGAAAGTGGGGAACGGAATTGTTGAAAGAGAATGGAGTGTCTTAATACTAGGTTCTCTGGTTCCCTCTGCTTACCCTGCTATATGCGGGATACAGCGTGAAGCTATGTATGTATGTAAATATAATTATTTCCATCCAAATCCAAGCGCTCTACTACTAAACCATATGTTTTATCCACTTTTAGTCCAACTCTAAAATCATTATTAAAATTTTAACGAAAAAGAAAACCAATAGTCAATGATTAAATGAAATATATTATAAAATAACTTTATTACGAATAACTTAAAACTGCTCTTCGAATCTTAATTAATTTTGAATAGGACCAAATTTTCATGCCAAAAGAAATAAATAGAGTAAAATGTTATACGGTAACACACATAAAAAAATCAATCGAATAAAGAACTTTCTTCTTTTTAAAGTCATTAAAAAGTATATAGAGGTTTTTTTTTTATTTAACTTATTATGAGAACTAAATTTTAACATATTTAGAAAATGTAGATTTTTTTTATATGTCTTTTAATTATGTTTTTCGTTTCCTAAGTGTGTGATTTCCACTTTAAACTTCAAAAATATTTAATAAATAGCATTCTCTCTTGCCAAATGATTGTGCTTTGAAATAATCTTTGGGTAGAAGAAATTTGTAAAAATCTCTACAGAGATGCTAACAACATAAATAAGTTGTAACAAGCGTATAAGAATTTCGACGCAGCCGGATGTAGAACGCATGGCTTAGTGGTTAGAGCGCATGGACGGTTTCCAAGAGGCGCGGGTTCGAGTCCCGCTGCGTTAAAATTTTTATACGTTTTCTAAATATATTTTTCGTTTCCTAAGTGTGTGATTAACACTTCAAAAATAACTAAGTTTTACTTAAAAGTTTGTAGTGATTTTTACATCTATTATAAAAAAATAGAGATCATAAAGTCAAAACACTCCGTTCTCCTCAAACACGTGTAACGTTTATAATATCTCGTTTCATACATTAATACATGTAATAGAATATACTAAGCTAAAGCGATGTTCTCGTGCACTAATTTGTGCTAGAACCTGCCTTGACTCGGATTACTTCATACAATAG
Organism: Philaethria dido; assembly: GCA_033558755.1. Lineage (NCBI taxonomy): Eukaryota > Metazoa > Arthropoda > Insecta > Lepidoptera > Nymphalidae > Philaethria > Philaethria dido. The sequence goes on along the minus strand of JAKGSA010001545.1, from coordinate 43,846 downwards.
CAAAACATATTTGCTTTCCACTTTACTATATAATAACAAGCAAAATAATCTCAATTCGGCGAAAAGTGGGGAACAGGAATGTTAAAAGAGAACAGAGTAGTTTAACATTAGGTTCTCTGGTTCTCTCTGCCCTGCTATGTGCAAGATACAGCGTAAAGCTAAAAAATATTATTTTTTTAGAATAGGCTTTCGAATCGTCAATTAAAATAAAGATGTTAGTATTATTTTTGAAGTTTTAAAGTGTTAATAACGCACTTAGGAAACGAAAAAAATATTTAGAAAACGTATAAAAAATTGAACGCAGCGGCTGCGGAAGACTTGAACCAGCGCCTCTTGGAAACGTTCCAAGCGCATTGACTACTAAGCTATGCGGTCTACATCCGGCTGCGTCGAAATTCTTAAACGCTTGTTACAACTTATCACTATGTTGTTAGCATCTCTGTAGAGAGATGTCAGTATTATTCTAAACGTCACAATAATTCTAAAAGTGTATTGATATGTACAAAATATCAAAAAACCATATATAATTCATATTCATAACTCCTAAACTTTAACACTACACTCTATAAGTGTCACTAAAACTGACATATTACACGAAATGACAATCGTCCCCGACCGGACACTCCCATCCGGCCATCAAATAAATCCACTGCGACAAGCGAATCTCGACAAATATCAAATGATTATAAGGCGACGACTGTTATATTATTTTTGCTATCTTAACTTGAAGTACGAGTACGAGTATAGTTGTGGGTTCAGTTTGCATTCTAGTCAATTAAATTAATTTTGTTTTCCCGGTCTGATAAGTTACTACTGTGTTGAATTCCGCCATTGATCACGAGGAGAACGGAGTGTCTTAAGACTAGGTTCTCTCTGCCCATATTATCAAAATACGGAACAAAACGTTTAGCTGAAAGGAAAATAAACTTCTAAGACTTTTTAATGTAATTACAAGCCATTGTAAAAATAAAATTATATATTTTATATCAAAAGTATAAAACCATTTCTCGAATGAGATTCTAATCTACAACTATCGTTTACAACCAACTGAGTCATGGCCTGAATACTGAACTTTAACTCATAGCTGGGTAGCCAGAAAGAACTTAATGTCAAGATACTCCATTCTCTACTTCCTGCAGGCAAAACTCAACGCTGAGCTTTATATTACCAGAACGTAGAAATGAAAATAACTGGAATATAATCATTCCTTCAACAGGAAATCGAACCCACAACTAATCGCGTTTACAATCAGACACTGTCTTACTGCCCATCATACTTACATATATACATAGCTTCATGCTGTGTATAGGGAACCATAGGTTTTAAAACACTCCGTTCCCCACTTTCCGCCGAATTGAGGCATTGCATGCTGAGTGGCGGAACTCAACGCTTTGCCTTGTTACCAAACCCAAGAAAGGAAAAATTCCATTTCCTGGAATGGGAATCGAACCCACAACCTGTCGCGTTTACAGTCGCACGCTTGTGTCTCTGCGTTAGAGACAGACACGCGTTACTGCGCAACGATGGCGTCATATAGATAGATATATTATAAAACAAAAAAGTAGAGTGAAAGAGGGTTCGCAAAACCCTTTAAAACCAAAGCTGGCGCGATAATAATAATTTGCATGTGAAAAAAACGCTTCCAATAAACGTATTTATTCGCCTTTTTTCTTAGAAAATATATTCGTATTCACGCCTTCGTGGATATTTCGTTTTATTGCGAACAAAAAATCTGTGAAACTAAATCGCTGAGAGCTACCGTACACTTTGCTTTGTATAGTGGAACAAATGATTTTATTAAATAGGGAAAAATATTTTAAATTGTATATTATTTAATGTTTTCTAATAACATTACTATAAAAGAAAGAGATGTAGTTAGAACGAACGAAAAAATGAGAAGGAACCCAAAAACTACTTGTCAGATCTTACCTGAATTTTAATAGAATAACATCAAAAGCATTAGCTATCATATAGAAACAGAATCATCAAAATTTGTTCATCGAGCAAAAAGTTATGCAGTAAACACATCAAACTAAGAACCTTTTCCTGTTGAAGTAGGTTAAAATTGTCAATTCGTCGCCAATCGATAAGTAATGAAAGTTTCACACCACGCTTTCAATTTTGTCTGAACATTGACAAAGTTGGCTCATAAGCGTCACTTATGTAACTTACGTAAGCTGTCACTCGCAGTATTACTAACATCGGCATTCACCCCGTCACTCTCAATTTTTACTATAATATGGGCCTACAGCTTTTATTATTGCTACGTCGTAGACAAGCTTTGTGTAGTAAGCTTAATTTTTTTTTCCAGTTTTAGGCATAGAGAGCCTAGAGTCATGACACTCTACTCTTTTATATAGGATCTTCCTTCCACTTGCCACCGACATGGTTCCACTTGCCACCGACATACGGTACGACATGGGAACCTTTAAAAATTACGCCTATCTACACCTTAAAGTCCAGTAACACGCCTGTTGCTCATCTGGTTTTACACGGGGTCATGGGCAGTGACTTACCATCACGTGAGTCATCTGATGATAGCGCTCGTTTACCATGTCCCTTCCATAAAAAAACTCTACTTTTCGCTTGAAGTCGAGAAATTTCGTATTGAGTAAAAACAGAAATATAAAAGAATTTGCTATTTTCTTTAATTTACTTAAAATAAAATGGCATTGAGATCCATTATCAGATTAAGCTCTGTGAAAGGAAAATGGAGTACACTACTATTATGATATATTTTATTACTGCTTAATGCAGAAGGTACGTGGAAAAATAATACTGAACACTTAAAAATAAAACTTGTCATCGTGGAAACTTCTGGGCTACGATTTGATAGACATCATTTGGTGTTAAGTTACGCTACATAATATCTTTAAAATAAGTAGAGTATGGAGCGATGTATAATTATGATCTTTTAATCTGTCAAATAAAGAAAATGTCTTAATTAAAATTATTCCATACTTACATTATGATTTCATATATTGGATGATCAAGCACTAACTCTACATACTACTCCATATTATTTACACTAATGTAACATAATATTAGATCTTTTTTTTCTCAGCTTCACAATTTATCTCATATAGCACGGTAGGTAGAAAAAAGTTAGAGTAAAGACACTTCGTTCTCCACTTTCCGCTAGAATTCAAAACATTCTGATGACATTATTAAGTAGCAGAACAAAACGCTACATTTTGTCTTACCAGAGCGGGGAAAATTAATATAATTTAGATATAATCATTTTCCCGACTGAGAATCAAATCCTAAACCATCACGTTTACAGTCAAATGCCCATTCACAATGCCATGATGGTCTAAACATCATCATATTAGACAATTACTAATTATATACAAAACTTAACCGTATTTGAAACAGTAATTAACGAAAACACTAAAAAAATACTAGTTGGGTTACACTTCAATAAATCTCAGTTAACAACTAAATTTGGCCCTCCAGCCTTAATTAATAGGCTTTTGGATTAATACGTAACTTCGAACCTTAATCTCTTGGCAAGTTGACCGCAGTGTGTTACAAATTATATGGGTCCAGTCGGGACGGTACAAACGATAGTTTTAATAGGACAGAATATTTCATACATATATTTAATTTAGTTTAACAAGAATTGATTAGCTTTTAATTTTATATGACATACATACATAGCTTCACGCTGTATCCCGCATATAGCAGGGTAGGCAGAGGGAACCTAGTGTTAAAACACTCCGTTCCCCAGTTTCCGCCGAATTTAGGCATTGCCTGCTGAGTAGCGGAATCTTGTCTTCGTTACCAATTCCAGGAAATAAAAAAATCCATTTCCTGGGATTGAACCCACAACCTGTCACAGTCGCACGCTTGTGCCTCAGCGCCCCAACAGGAGTTTCTATATGAGTAAAGATAAAATACTGTTTAGGAATAATAACTAATAGCAGCATCTCGTAATCTTGTAATTGGTAATGTTAAATTATGATGCATTTCACGCAATAGCTTTCATGGCAAAGTGTGTGTCGAAATGGAAGAGCTCTACAATCTACAAGAATTTATCTATAGATCCTCTTTTGTCTCTTCCACTCACTTTTTCTTCTAATATTTTAACACTACAAGAAATAAGTAATTGTTGTGATAAATTTGTATTTTTTTTAGCTTCACGCTGTATCCCGCACATAGCATAGTAGGAATAGAGAGCCTGAGAACCTAGTGTTAAAACACTCCGTTCCATTCCGTATTTCCGTCCCCCAGTTTGCACCGAATTGAGGCATTTCATTCTGACTGGCGAAACTCAACGCTGCGCTTTGCCTTGTTACTAAAACAAAATTAAATAGTATTTGCACGCTAGTACCTGCATCATGACTGACCTCAATTACTCAACTAAATCTATTAATAATTTATTGTAGTATTTAAATTGAGAAAAATCTTAAATTAATCATTTTATCATGAATTTTATTTTACCTGTTAACTAATTTAACATAATGAGAGTTAAACAAAGTTATATTTTACTCAATAATTATTTATTAACTAACTTTCCGAACCAAAGTTTAAAATTGAAATACTTCAGCTAATTTTTTTCACGGAACGAAACTCACTCTTTATTCAACGTATACTATGTTGTTTCAAAAATATTATATTTAAGGCAAAACCATGCGGTGTTGAGTTCCACCACCGCGAATTCAGTCTTAACACAAGGTGCACTTTGTGTAGCCCTTCTATGCAGGATAACGCGTGAAGCTGCTTTTTTAAAATATGACGCCTGTCGTGGCGCAGAGGCACAAGTATCAAGTATCAAGCGACTGTAAACGCGACAGGTTGTCTGTTCGATTCCCATTCCAGGAAATGTAAGTATTTTCATTTTCTGGGTTTGTTAACAAGGCAAAGCGCGGCATTGAGTTCCACCACTCAGCACGCAATGCCTCAATTCGGCGGAAAGTGGGGAACGGAATTGTTGTAAGAGAACGGAGTGTCTTAACACTAGGTTCTCAGGTTTCCTCTGTCTACCCTGCTATATGTGGGTTACAGCGTGAAGTAAAAAATAAAATAAAAAAAAAATGTATAATATGAAAAATATATTCAATATAAATCACTCAAGTTAGCGACAGAATGACAGAACAGGCAAGCAAAACTAGTAATTCAAATGTAGGCTCCTCGGGGAATGTAAGGGAGCCTATATTAGTGAATATAGGCTTGCTCGAAATTCTTATAAACATTGGAATAACTGGAATTCAAGATTTTATAGAACTTTCCTTTCCTTCTTTATTTAAAGTAGCCAGAGATAACTAGTGAAAATCGTTATTCTATTGTATTTCCTTGTATTTAAATGACGTATTGTGTCATATAGAAAAACTCTACATCGTTCTGATCAAACCTAAAAATAAAAATCGATTAAGATTCGAAGTCACAATCAAAAAAATCAACTAAAACACTAAAAAAAACGCTTCTACATCGTTAAAACATCCTAAGCACCTTTTATATATCGTAAGCATATTTTGCTAGGGAATTGTATCTAACCGCAAACTGTATTAGCCGCTTGTTCCGCACGACACGCGCCGCCCTCAAATTTGTCACGTACTACGATCGCAAAAAAATTTCACCACTTGCCTTTGATTGCGTTTCTTTTGTATCGTATCGTTTTTGTGCTCTATTTAGGGTCGACTCTAGTTGACTCGTTAAATATGTACGAGTTGGAAGAAGATATGGCAAATAGTTTGTTTTTATGTACAGTTAGGTTATTTTTTGTTTATTTTCCTGTAATAATTGTACAGACTATTGTGGCGCTGTAGATTATAAACGCTAATACTTGTAATTACGATTCTCACATGAGAGGAATTATTATTTATATATTTTTTTATTATGTTCACGCTGTATCCCGCACATAGCAGGTTAGGCCGAGGGAACCTGAGAACCTAGTATTACACTCCGTTCTGTTCCCCACTTTCCGCCGGATTGAGGCATTGCGTGCTGACGCTGTAACCCGCATATAGCAGGGTGTTAGAGGGAACCTAGTGTTAAGACACTCCGTTCCCCTCTTTCCGCCAAATTGAGGCATTGCGTGTTGAGTGGCGGAACTCAACGCCGCGGTTTGCCTTGTTATCATTTGCCTATGTATGATTATAATGTTTATATTATTTTAATTACATTATCCTGGTTAGACAAAATAAAGCTTTAATTCCGCCTCTCAACACGCAATGTGTCAAATTTGGGTGAGAAACGGAGAACAGTGTCTTAACATTAGGTTCTTTCTGTCTAACCTGCTATGTAGGATCAAGCGTAAAACAGGTTAAGCGAAAAAATTATTTAATATTTTTTTCATAGTGCAGACCGAACCCACGACCCTCTGGTATACAAACAGTCACTGTTCCAATGCTCTACAATGACCCTAACAATATTATTAATAATTAAATAAACATTCATTACCACAAACTTTGTACAGTTACATATGAAACCAGTATGGTATGGTTGTGGGCAACCATGACCCTGTTTTCACCTAGTTTTTCATATACTAAAGATATAATATAACGCTTAATGTACTTACTTTTAAGTACATAATGCTGAAATCATAATAAATGTATATTTAAAATAATAATATGATAATTAAAATGAAAAAAATGTTTTTTTTCATAATAATAATAATACTCAAGCTATAGTATCAATTATGAATGAGGCATGAAGAGTTATATGTAGAGAAAGAAAATGTATATAATATTAACCTCAGTTTTCTTTTAAGTTTCTGAGAATATCGTAAAGCGTTTTTCATATCGTTTAAATTTGGTAGAAGGAATTCTGGTGGCTTTTCGCTCTACGACAGTAAATTAAGTGTAAGAGATACCTAATATGAAACTCTATATAATTTTTTGTTTTTTTTTTTAACTTCACGCTGTATCCCGCATATAAGAGAGTAGGCAGAGGGAACCTGAGAACCTAGTGTTAAGCCACTCCGTTCTCTTTCAACAAATCCGTTCCCCACTTTCCGCAAGATTGAGGAATTGCGTGCAGAGGGGTGGAACTCAACGCTACGCTTTGCCTTTGTTACCAAACCCAGGAAATAAAAATTCCATTTCCTGGAGTGGGAATCGAACCCACAACCTGGCGCGTTTACAGTCGCACGCTTGTGCATCTGCGCCACGACAGGCGTTACCACGATACCTAATATGAAACTCTACATAATCCAGAAAACTATTTTTTTAATTAACGTAGTTTGATGTATAGGAATCAAACTGGTAACCATCGTATATATTCAAAAACGTCACATTTGTCAATTATTCATAATAATAACAACAAAACAAAAGTATTTGTATGTATAATAAAGTATTATAACGTTTCGCTTATATAGGCTCAAACATTGGTACGGAATTTGTCACGTACAACAGCGGTTGTGAGAAAAGGTTCTCGCTTCCGTTGATTGCTTCCTTTCCACTTTATGTGATACATTGATAATATTTTCAAGTATGTTTCTTTGTAAAATGTTGCTTATTGTTTTCTTTGAGCACTCCGATGTAGGGGAAGATTCACAGGTTCAATGCCTCTCAGGGGATATGAAAGTGTTGGATATGAATTGTTTATCGTACTTAATAAAGTTGGCAGAGAATCGGGCATCAATATATTGATACTTTATAGTATAAATAAAAAGAAGTTATATCAGTTATAGTGCTTGCATGGTATGCAAGAGACACAATTATAAATCTGTTTCTCTACTATGTCTTTAATAATACAATATAATACAGCTTCAAGCTTTTAAAGAGAATGTAGAGTTGAAGCTCTTTATTTTCAAAATTCTTCTCAATTTCTTTAGATCACTTTTTAGTTACTTAGTATCCTACACCACGATACTTTCTCTATTTTTAGGCGACTTCAAAAATACAGGAAGTTTTCAATTCAAATGTATTTTTTGTGTTACCACGTAAGTTTTTAGTGGCTAAGCTAATTTAGATGATTTTTTTTTATACAATAGCTATTGCTAACAATGTTGTCCATTTCAATATAATCAAAAGTTTTTGAACTTTTCGTAATAACGCTACTTTTTAGTGCATTTTGATTCAAGTCTGTTTCCTTCTTTTGTTGAAATTTATTTAATTAACTAATAATGTTATATCATAATTTAATATTATCATCTCATAACTATTGTATACGTTTTGTTCTATTTTGCAACCAAATGTAGAGTATGAGTTATTCGACCAAATTATATTCCATATATAGAGATAATATTATTTTAATAGCCAGTATTTATACTGTATATAAAATTAACATATTCAATGCCTATTCTTGTTTATAAGGACATTATGTTCATAACGTTTGCTTCAATAAAATATTAATAAATAAAAAAAGAACCGTGGCTCAGTGGGACAGTGTCTCCTTGAAAACTTGGTTGTAGGTGCAATTTCCGTTCAGGGTGTCGAATTAATATATTTGAATGATTATGACGCCTGTCGTGGCGCAGAGGCACAGACGCATTTAATATATTATTTAATATTTTCATTACTTGGATTGGGAATCAAACCCATAACCTCTCGCGTTAACAGTCACTCGCTTGTGCCTCTACGTCACAATGACAGGTCTCGTAATAATAAACATTCTTTTTTTTTTTAACTTCACGCTGTATCCCGCATATAGCAGGGTAGGCAGAGGGAACCTGACAACCTTGTGTTAAGACACTCCGTTCTCTTTCAACAAATCCGTTCCCCACTTCCCGCTAGATTGAGGCATTGCGTGTTGAGTGGCGGAACTCAACGCCGCGCTTTGCCTCATTACTAAACACAGAAAATGAAAATACTTCATTTCCTGGAGTTGGAATCGAACCCAAACCTGTCGCGTTTACAGTCGCATGCTTGTGCCTCAACGCCACGACAAGCGTTGATATTAAAACAGGATATTTTGCAAAAATATGATAATATATGAAAATATTAATATTTCTAGAAGAATTGTTCAAATTATAATAGCTTGTTAAACAAATAATCGCATTAACAAGTAATCGGCTTTCTCTCCATTCGAGTGTTCCAATCATTGATTCTATCGAGTTCCATTGAAATATAACGCTTTATGTAATAATTTCTAAATACTATACGTATGTCATGGTTTTCCTCATAATTTTGTACGTATAATGTATCCTATTAATTTAACGCTTGTCATGGTTCAGAGACACAAGCGTGCGACTGTAAACGCAACAGGTTGTGGGTCCAATTCCAGTCTAGGAAATGTAAAAAGTTTAGTATTGTCATTTCCTGGGCTTGGTAACAAGGCAAAGCGCGGCGTTCAGTTCCGCCGCTCAGCACGCAAAGCCTCAATTCTGCGGAAAGTGGCGAACTTAATTAAAGCTAAATTAGAATTACTTAAGTGGTGTTCAGTAGACATTTATTATTTATTTTGTTACTGATCCATATCTTCGACTCTACTCCTTTATCTCTACTTCGGCTCATATATGAGAATTTGGTAAATGAAACCACATCAAACACAAAACTATTTTTGCATTTAAATGTGGTAAAATATGTACCAATCTTATTGGGAAATGGAAATGGAATTAATAATATTTGGGTGGAAAATAAAAAATGGAGTGTCTTAACTCTAAGTTTTCTGTGACCGCTAAGTGAGACATATATGTTAGAAAAAAAACTTACGAACAAACATATTCTTTTCAATTTCATTTTGTTATATATTATACACATTAATACTAATTGTTTAGTGGATTTACAATGATGTTATTTACTCTGTACAAATGTAATTGTATAAATTGTTATCATAATAAACATATTAGAATAAAATTTGATGAATTGAATGAAATATGTATAAATGGGATAGCATTTCGTATCAAACGAGATTGGTTGTAGGTTCGATTATCAATGAGGGAAATGATTATATTACATAAATTATTTTCATTCTTTTATATATGTATGGTTAGGCAAAGTGCAGCGTTGAATTTCGGCTCTAAACCTGTAATGTCTCGAATTTGGGCAGATTGTGTATAACAGATTGTTATGTTATAGAAAAAAAAATTGAAAACTACATCCTATTCCTGTTAATTGAGAAAAAGGGAAATAGAAGATCACATTTGGTGTGATCACAGTTGGTAAGGAAAAGGCGTGAAGCTGAACAAAGAGAAAAAAATTTGCTTTTTCTTCCAATTTTTTACTTATTCGAGTAAATAGAGATATAATCTAGTGGTACATTACTCTACTACATTATGAGCAGTTCCAAATAAAGAATAAACTTTCAAAAAATATATAAAAACTATATTATGGCACCTGTCGTGGCGCAGAGGCAAAAGCGTGCGACTGTAAACGCGACAGATTGTGTGTTCGAATCCCACTCCAAGGAATGGAATTTTGCATTTCTAGGTTTGATTACAAGGCAAAGCGCGGCGTCGAGTTCCACCACTCAGCACGTAACGCCTCCATTCGGCGGAAAGTGGGGAACGGAGTGTCTTAACACTAGGTTCCCTCTAACACCCTGCTATATGCGGGTTACAGCGTGATGTTAAAAAAAAAGAAGGAAATTATATCATAAACTCTGATTACCTGTCAAAGAGTACTTAGAGACAGAACACTCTTTCCATTGCTTTCCGCTGACACAGTCCCACTGCGCGAAATTGGCGGGAAGGAAGAAAATACATCATTGAAAAAAATATATATATATTCTTATTCACACACAAAATCATGATTTTAGACATTCCAATACGTTCGTGTCGCGTGTAATTAATCATATTTATAACGTATGCGAATGCCAACCGACGTCGTGATTGAAACACGATAGTAAATGTTTACAAATGTTGGATGAACTACGCAACTACTGTATAATTGTATGAAACAATATATTTGAAGTAATTAAATATTTTTAAGATAGTACTTACCTAGATTAGTATTTAGTCGCAGAACTCAATACTACACATAGCTTAATTTTACAAAAAGATTTGAAATAAACTGCATTCTATAGTATTTTTTTACAAAAATATTTCAAAAACTTAGATTTTAATTAAATTTAAATGGGTCATTAGAAGCACTGGCTGACATATAAAAAAGAATTATCAAAAATGGTTTACTCAATAAAAGTTATGTATATATATATATATATATATATATATATATAGCAGATTAGAACCTCCTCCTTTTTTGAAGTGAGTTAAAAAAATAATATAATCATTATTAAGAGTAGGAATCGAATTCATAACCTGTTTAGTTTAATTCATATATTTACGAGTATAATTGTAAAAAGAAAAAATTGACATGAAAGCACCTGTTTGAGGGGGGAAAGGGGAAAAGGGCAAAAAAACTAGATTTAAGGTTTTATAATCAACGCAAACGATACACAACAGCATATAGTACAAGCATAAAAGCTTTTCTACTAATAATATTAATCTAGAAAACCAAAAATATAAAAAAATTGCAACACAGAAAGAAAGCCCATTAATAGGCATAATATTCAATTTTAATATCACGTACCACCGCTACGAAAGTGCTACGAGTCTACGACGCTACGAGACATGAATGCTTTATACATCGTAAAATAATGCTTGAGATGTAAAAATGATGTTCTTGTAATTTATTTGGTTATAAAGTAAGCAAAATTATCTTGTGACGTGTCTATATGAAGACACGTGAAGATAAAAGAAAACAAAAAGAAAATCAATATACTACCTCTATCTATGTGATATGACCTGCAGTGGTATCCCACTTCAGGTCATATCTTACACTATCTGTATATGAGTGCAGGTTATAAGATTACCACTCGAAAGAATATTATTATTAAAAAATAATTCTGCCCCTGTCGTGGCGAAGAGGCACAAACTTGCGACTGTAATCGACAGGTTGTGGGTTCGATTGTGGAATCGAAGTAAAAGTTTAGTATTTTCATTTCCTGGGTTTGGTAAGAAGGCAAAGGTTGAGTTCTGCCATTCAGCACGCAATGTTTCAATTCGGCGGAGAGTGAAGAACGGAGTGTCTTTACACTTGGTTCTCAGGTTCCCTCTGCCTACCTTACTATATGTGGGCAGCCAGCATATAGCGTGAAGCTGAAAAAAAAATCCAATTCTGGCTGTGGTAATATTAAACGTTACGTTGAGCTTGTCCACACCATATATCTGCCCCTAAATCGAGCGTAATGCGGAGAACGGAGTGTCTTGACACTAAGGCATCTCTGGCCCTGCTATGCAGGAAAAAGCCTGAAAAGAACACATATACAAAAGTTACATACAAAACGATACAATATAACTTTATCATTCACTCTAATAATCTTACAATTTTATACAATAAACCAATCAGCATAAGGCTCAAAATCGCAAATCGCAAAACAAAAAACACTTTTCTGTAACCGGAACCATAAAGTGGCTCTTTAAAACAATTACAGCTAATATTACCGTATATCACGTACTATCGATGGCCGTGGAAGACACACCTGTATATACTGACCTATTAAATGGGCCATTTAAAGTGAACATAACGTCCAAGTTATAGTGGACCTAATGTGCTAATTGCTCACACGATGGGTTACTACCGAGTGTCACGAGACCATTCACTGAAAACGCCCTAGTGATGTCGTAAAATTTGACTGTCTTTTTTATTTGGTAGGGTTTTTTTAGCTTTACGTTTTATCCCTCATAGCAAGTTAAACAGACAACCTAGTGTCTTGACACTCTGTTCTCTTCTTTCTGTCAAAATTTGAAAAATGGTTAACTTACTAGCGATGTGGTATGGTAAACTTCTTCCAAAATAACGAGTATACAAATGTTTTTTCGAAATGAATTGGAATGCAAAAGTTTGTTTTATAGAGCGGTGTTCGAATCTGCACTTCATGGATAAATTTAGATTGTTACTAAAAACTGCAATGGTTATTGAGTTCAAATGCATAGAATTAAGTTTATAGAAATATTACATTCAAATTACATTCTTTATGTCCCAATAGAATTTTAACCGATTTTGAAAATAGGAGGAAGTTATCAATTCGACTGTATTTTTTATGTGCATCACTTTTTACCAGATGAAATTTTGACGGTTCTTTTAAATATCATAGATTTAGGATTAGGATAGGATTTAACGAATAGTGTTTGAGCTATCTCTAATAATTGTATTTTTACTACATACAGAAAGTACTCTTGTAAACTTATTTACAACTCTAAAATATTTATTTTCTCTCGATACATGTTCGATGTCAATACCAGTCCGATGTAGAGACGATACGGGCCGTTTGTATCGAGCTCGCGTCAGCACTCATACTCGTATATGTCACTGTTGCCTTTCGAAATTTCATTATTTAGCCCCTGATGCGATGTCCAGCATCGTGACATTGTACCTCGTTCGTGACGGGACAACCAATGTACCCAATAGAACTTGGATACCGGGTAGAGATAGATATTTTATATATTTTTTGAGCTAAAAAATACAAAAACTGCAACTGCACATGCATGGGGAATGTGACTTGTGATCAGTGTAGGTTTAAGAATTTGGGATATTTGGGATATTATCAGAGAGAACCTAGAGTCAAGATATTCCGTTCTCTACTTTTTACCGTTTTTATAATTAGGGATATCGCATATTAAGTGGTCAGAATCAACGTTTCGCTTTATCTTACCAGAACGGAGAAGTGGAAATAATTTAGTATTATTTTAAATATTATTTGTATTTAAAATTTTAATTAGTTATTGGCAGTACAGAATTTTTATAAGATGAACATAAAGAAAAGATTTATTGTTTGTCGTATTAAGGCCGGAATTAGTGGCTATAAGAATAACGATACAAAGAATAATACAAGTATAATTAATTCCATGGAATAGGAAGCGTAGCGTGACATGAGAATCACTTAATGTCACAATACGATGTAAAGAAATATTCTGTCTTGTTTTAGATATTATACTTGCTATTTTATATTTAATATTTTTTTTTGCAATTAATACCTCTTCATTAATTTTTATTTAGTTTGTTATTAATCATAATTCTATTGAGGTGTATTTAGTATGTTTTTGATTAAACATGATAAATATCGTCTCAAACCTTATTTGAAGCAATGATTCACACGGTCGTGTATGTAGAAAAAATATATCAACCCTTAAATGGAGTTAATTAAATTCAATAAAAGACATACTTCATTACTGTTATACGAAGACAACGGAACACCATTTTTGTTTTGAAATAATTATAAACTTTTAAAGCATGTTTTAGTCAAAAAAATTGTGCTTTATTAATTAATAATATACACTAATATTAGGCTTCCTTTCACTATTCTGCTGTGAAAAAAGAGCGTGAAGCTGCGTATATGATTATAAAGTAATATTTAACGAAAAAAACGTAAATTGAATATTTTTGTGATTGTAATGGGCGGGCGGTAGGGCGGCACAGCTCAGTGCAGGTGGCGTGATCGCACACCGTAATTGAATGTCGCGAATGGTCGAGCTTCTTAGAAAATATAAAATGGTACAATTTTTCTATCGGATCGTTTGCTACATAAGTGTATACATTATAAAGCGAGTTTAGAAATAGCTTGTAAAGAACATATTATTGCAAATAATAGAGTCGCTGAAATTACGCGCTTTTGAAGTGACTTCAGCTAAGGAGTTTCAATAGACGACTATTAAACTGCGCTTTGCTTTACCTTAACTATTTTACAACATGATATAATAATACAAGTCAGCTTGATACTCCAAATGTTTCAAATTTTAAAGAACTTTGTGCATTTTTCTTTTTTGCAACTTTCCTCCTTTTTCGGCAATCAACCTAAACAAAAAAATGTCAAATTTTGGAAATAGTGTCTTAAACAATATCAGTGAATTTAACTTATCGCGTAAATTATTTTTTTATCATTATTTTTTCTATATATATTCTACGTATTCTTCATGACAGATAGTAAGGATTTAATAATAAGTGGCGCAGTGAGACAGCATGTAAAAGGTATTAGTTGTGGGTTTGATACTTAATCGAAGGAAGGACCTGTCATGTTAACACAGAGCATGACATTGAGTACTGCCGCTCAGCTCGTAATTAATGTAAAAAGTAGTGAATGGGGCGAGATGAGCTATGTACCAAAGCGGAGAAATTAAAACCTTTGTACTATAACCACTGAACATTCCCCAAGTGGAAATCGAACCCGCAGCCCTCTTTATAGTCAGACGCAGTCACTGTCCCACAATGATCTGCATATATCTTAATATAATACTTATGAAATTTTTAAAAGCTATATATTTAAAATAAGATTTAAATAATATAATTTATCCTGTTTACTACAGTGTTTTTATGAATACTTATATTTCAAAGTGAAGTGGAACCCTCATTTGTCATTCTCAGAACGACTCAGCTGCTTCTTACGGTTAAGAAGGTTAGACAGTTAACTGAGATTGATACCCCGTGATTAGTATACTGTTGTTATTTTTAAATGAATTATTATATTTATGGTACTTTTAATATTTATATGAGAACAAAATAAGTTAAAAGTAGAGTAACTGGTTTATTTTACCCTCATACTTAAGTCGAAAAAGTAGACTCTATTATTTCTAGCCGACTTTATATAAAGGAAAAGGTTCTCAATTCGACTGTATTTTTTTTGTGTTATCGCATATTCTTTTACTGGATGAACCAGTTTTGATGATTCTTGATTTATATGATAGTTAGTACTATATATGTGATTCCATTTAATTTTAGTTACGTTTTGACGAGTTGTATTTGAATTATTCGTAATAATGTTACTATGAATATGGTTAGATTTAGAACTAATTAGACTAATTCAATGCCTAATTTACTGAACTGAACTGGATAATTCAGTAACGTATCACAACTGTCTCTACATTTTTCACAAGTACAACATATTTAAGTAAAAATAAGCTAAAACACTCAAAAATGTCACAATTACCTGAAAAGCCATTCGTCTGATGAAAGATCACTTGACAGTCTTCTATTGAAAAGAAAAGGCACTTTGATATCTTTATCTTCTTTCTTTACCAAAAAAAAGGTTGAGAGGCAATTAATAAATCGTTTGTTTTATCATAATTAACGTTTCTTAGAATTTGTCAAAGACGACACTAATTAATCTTTCATCGAGCTTCGGTCGCAACGGTCACTTTAAACAAATTTTGGAGGAAAAATCTTGAAAAAGAAATATTTAAATAGACATTTTTAAAAAATAAAGGGAAGTTACGCCCACTCCTTGTGTCCACGTGGCAAAGCAAAATACAATACATTAGCTTAACGCTGTATCCCGCATATAGGAGGGTAGGCAGAGGAGCCTAGTGTTAAGACACTCCGTCCCCCATTTCCCCAGAGAATAAAATAACTATGGCGTCTAGTGGTGAGCAAAGTCTATTGACAGTAGGTTCATTCAGATTACTCTACTATGCGTGATAAAGCGTGAAGTTGTATTTTTTATCTCATCTATGTGGTACGAGTTCGAAGAATTATTATCTTTTGGTTCTTGTATTTATATAAAGGCAAAATAGATTATCAATGATACATAATTCTACTGGAAATGTTTCATTATCTTCTTTTTTGTTTTAATATATTCGTACTCAATTTCTTTCTTTAAAGTAAAATTATCATTGTTTAATTTTTATACTTAATAATTAATATTTTCACCCTAGTTATAATATAAAAGAGAATCCTCTAGATTGGTTCACCCAGTAAAACATTCTGCAGTACAGATGAAAGAAATACAGTGCAATTGATTTTTTTTTAACTTCACGCTGTATCTCGCATATAGCAGGGTAGGCAAAGGGAACCTGAGAACCTAGTGTTAAGGCACTCCGTTCTCTTTCAACAAATCCGTTCCCCACTTTCCGCCAAATTGAGGCATTGCGTGTTGAGTGGCGGAACTCAACGCCGCGCTTTGCCTTGTCACCAAACCCAAAAAATGAAAATATTTCATTTACTGGAGTGGGAATCGAACCCACAACCTGTCGCTTTACAGTCATCAGTATCAGCATATATGTATTATTATTATTCATTATAATTTACCAGATTATCAACTTTATTTACAGCACACACTGTTCATTAAAACCAAAATATCACTTTGTGTCACTCACAAAGCCCTATCGCTAACAAGAGAGCTTTCAGTATTGAACTTTGAACTTTGCAAGTATCATATCTTCATATTTCCAAGTTAACGCCCGGTTATGTTTAGTTAACCGTAGATTAGAGTAACGTAACGGCGCAGGCGGTTCGTTAGAACGCTTTACTGATACATCGTGGAACTTCAGCTCTTCGCTAATTATATTTGTTTAGTAAGACATGTAGAGATTGTTAGGATTTAGCTTATTTTGTCTTAGAATTTATTATATTTTTCAAGCTTGAAGCTATGTTGTGAAAAAATTTAGTTCTACTCTGTACCTGTTTTGTAAGGTAGGCAGAGAGAACTTTACTAAACACTCTGTTCTCCACTTTCCGCAAGAAATCGAGACATTACATGTTGAATGGTGGAATTTGGCGCCCTGTTACGTCTTGCTAGTAATAATTCCCTCGAATGGTATGGCACTATGGCCACTAACAAAAAAAACTACATCTATTTTCAAAAAATAAGAAATCGCAGGGTTAAGTTCTACTTCTCGACATATATCTCAAATTTGGTTAGAAACTTGGAAACGAGAGGAGTGTTTTTACAGCTTTATATGCAGGGAATATAAATATACAATATGTACTATTATAATTCCTTAAAACTTTTTCTCGCGTAATAATTGAATGTGCCTTTATTATTATTGAACATGAAACATTTTGGCTGTGCATTCATACAACGATCGTAATTCGGCCGCAAAGCTGCGGTCGCCGCCGCGTGCTCTCGACGTTACTTACTGGATATGTATGACTTTTGGACTTATATTGTTACTGTTTTTGAAACTGCTAATTATAATAAGTTTCTTGAATTTTAATATATTCTTTTATTTTTTGTAAAGAGGTTCTACTGTTATGACGCTTTTCTCTATTTTCTGCCAGATGTAGAAATTTCTATGTTGAATGGTGAAACTCAATTCCATATTTGTAAAATAATTATGAATTTATTTGCCATTTAAATTTATTTGCCATTTCAAAAAGGCACAATCACAGAAATATTTATTTAAGCTAAAAATAACTATTCATGGAATTATTCTACACACTCTTTCTATAATTTTTCTTTTTCAACTTTACGGTTTTACTCGTATAGCGGGATAGTCAGAATGGGTTACATTAAGATACTCTGTTCTCCTCTCTGCATGTATTCAATACATTACATATTGGCGGAACTCAGCGCCGCAAAATATCTAACCAGAATAGAGAAATAAAAATAAAATTTTAAATAAATAATCTAGTTTATAATAAATATTTATTAAGTCGTAGACAGTTTTATTAATTAAGAGCTTATTCTAACTTTTATACAAAATGAAAGCTGCAAAAAACTACTCAATTTTGTTCTAAGCCCGCTTTAACTGTATAGAAGTAAGTAAATTTTATATTATGACAATTTTACTGCAGGAAAACGATATGGCTGTCTTATAAAAGAAAATGTTCTTTTTTACAGATTAAAATAAAGAGGAGGTGCTCAATTCGACTGTATTTTTTACGTATTATCGCGTAACAGAGTGAGCCAATTTTGATGATCCTTTTTTTGTTTGATAACTGGTCCCATTCCTTCCCTGCATGGGAAATACAATTCCCCTCCGCCGCTGGGTGACGTCCCGTAAGAGGCGGATATACCAGTAATTAGGTACTATATTCTACCCCTAGCTACCTAGCGGACTCCTATATTTTACCCCCTTCCATCTGTATCCTCTAGGTCATCAACGGATCCACAATATTTCTGGTGTTGTAGATGTCCATGGGCGAAGGTAACCACTTACCATCAGGTGGTCCTTTTGCTCTGCCTCTGCCTATAGCATTCTCTCTTGCCAAATGATTGATCTTTGAAATTATCTTTGGGTAGCAGAGATTTGTAAAAATCTCTTAATAGAGACGCTGACAACAAAAATAAGTTGTAACAATTTTTTTTTCGACTAGAGAATTTCGACGCAGCCGGATATAGAACGCATGGCTTAGTGGTCAGAGCGCTTGAACGGCTTCCAAAGGACGCGGGTTCGAGTCCCGCTGCGTACAAATTTTTATCCGTTTTCTAAATATGTTTTTCGTTTCCTAAGTGTGTGATTAACACTTTAAAACTTCAAAAATATTAAATTATTTTTAGCTCCTCGATCTGAAACCGCCTCACAACACGTAATATCTTGATATTGGACGGAAGTGGAGAACGGAGTGTCTTGACTATAGGTTCTCTTTGACTATCCTGCTATGCGGGATAAAACGTGAATCTGATTTTTGTTTTTTTAACATGGCACGCTCGAAGCACCATAATTAAATAATTGAACTAAACTGTTTTTTAATATATATGAGCCATTGATTTTGAAAGTGAGACAACTCCATTTTGTAAAAAAAAAATATTAAAGCTTAAAGAATCTTATTAAAAATGAACATAATTTAAAATTATGTCTGTAATAAAAAAAAGCAATAACGTAAAATGGAGTTGTCTTTCAAAATCAACGGCTCATATAATCAAAGGCAAAGCGCAACGAGTTCCACCACTAATCAAACAACAAAAATATCACAAATTCGGGTGGAAAATTGTGAACAGAGTGTTTTGACACTAGAGTTTATCCGATTATTTTGTTTTACAAAACAAACTTAAAATCATATACAGCGAATAACCTATTTTCAATTATATTATGAACACGAATATCCGTAAAACTTGGTTATAATACACGAATAACTCGCATATCGTGTCAGAGCCGGTGCTTGTAACGACTGACCTATCATTATTACGATCGATTATTTTAAAGTAGTATTTTATTTAACAACCACCCTTTTACATAACTCTACATAAGTGTGTAATCGAATTAGCTTTGATATTATAGTAATAAAATTTAAAAATAAAAAAAAATACGTTTTTTACTGCATGGTAGGGACAAAACACTCCGCTCTTTATTTCATGCCCGAAATCAAGCCATTGAGTGGTTGAACTTACTAAACTCAGGCTTACAAGCTTCAGTTTCATTCACGTTCACAAAAGATTCAGGAGTTCCCGCGAGCTTCGGTGGCGGTAGAGGAGGAGCACCGTGAGGTTTTAGTGGGTATACGGACGGCCTCTTTAAAGCCGGGCCGGACTCCCACATAACCCATCCCGAGTAACCGATCGGGCAGGTGTTCGTAACGGATTTTCTCACGTAAAAAATAAGAAAAGAATAGTCAGAGAGAACCCAGTGTCAAATCACTGTGTACTCCGCTTTCCACCACAATTCAAGACATTGCTATGCTACCTGGCGGAAATGAATGCCGTGTTTTGCGTTATCAAATATAATTATTCTCAATAATTTAAATGTAATTATTCTCTTTAGTGAGAATCGAACTCACAACCAATCGTGTCTACAATCAGACGCTGCCCTACAGTGATTTTACTTAAATATATTTTACAACTGGATATAACATATTTTTTTAGCTTGACGCTGTAACCTGTACGTAGCAGGTCAGGCAGAGGGAAGCAGAAAACCTAGTGTTAAGACATTCCGTTCTCTTTTAATATTTCCGCGCCCCACCGTCCGCCGAATTGAGGCATTACGTGCTGAGTGGCGGAAATAAGATATTTTTATTTAATATTTGAGACTTCGTAGAGCAGTGGTATAGTATCCGACTTTAAACAATATGTTCAATTTCCACTCGGTGGAGTATTAAAGGTAACTTTATATTGCTGCTCTGGCAAAACAAAGAACGGAGTTAAGTTCCGTCACTCTACATGTAATGTGTAAGTTCCAAGCAGAAAGTAGAGTCCAGAGTGTGTTGACACTAGATTCACTCATTACTCTAATATGCGGGATAATGCGTGAAGCTGTGTTTAAAAATGTATGTTAAATATTTTTAATGCATAAAATTTTGAACATAATGAATACATTATAGGATATAATGGTTAATAGGTATTTGTTATGTTACAGGTAATTAACAGATTACGAGGTTTATAGGGATTAAGGTACATTTTTTTCATATTCCTTTCTCTTTCATGTTCAGGCCTTTTTAGGCATGAAATACCTAGTCAAGACTAGGCGGAACTCAACGCCGTACTATGTTACCAGAGCGGGGAAATGAAAGTAATTTCAATATAACTATTCCCTCAAGAGAGAAAAAGCGAAAAAACGATTCCATGGCAACAATAATTAAGATTTTAACAGAAAAAAAAGAATACCGATTTCAATATTTTAAAATTCAATAATTTAATAATATGAAATCGATAGTAGCATTATTACGAATATCTCAAAAACTCCTCACCAGATCGTAACTACATTTAAATAGGAACTTATCAGAAGCACCAGCTATCATATAACGAAACGATCATCAAAATTGGTAAATAGTAAAATGTTAGGCAGCAAAACATAAAAAAGCGAAATAAGAACTCTTTTTTGAAAGTCGGTTAAAAATTATAAATAACACCCGAGAAGCACGAGTGTTATACTGTAGAGTCTTTTGTTCTTATATCGGAGGCTTCTTGAGAAAGCGACATTGACGAATATTGACGATGCCACGTTACTCTTAGAGGTCGTAAAGCAAATGAATTGATATTGTGAAGGAAATTCAAATACGAACATTTTGATTTTCCTTGAACTTAATAGTAAGCTCACAATCCTTTCAGTATAATGCTATATTTGAAACAATATCTTTGAAATTTCTGTTTAAATCTACTAAAATGGAGTTAAGCGAGTCGTTTATTAATAAACTGGCTGTATCCCGCAACTTCGTTTGCGTGAACCATTTTTTTTACCTTCACGCTGTATCCCGCACATAGCAGGGTAAGCAGAGGAAACCAGAGAACCTAGTGTTAAGATACTTCGTTCTGAAAATACTAAATGTTATTTAGTATTTTCATTTCCTGGAATGGGAATTGAACCCAAAACCTGTTGTTACAATCACGCTTGTGCCTCTGCGCCACAACAGGTCTCGTGTGGATTATAAAGGCTAAAATCAAGATATTTTACACTTATCTTGCTTCTGTACTCCCCAGGGAGCATAACTGCTAGAACGACTGGTTGTGAGTTCGATTACCACGCAAATAAATAATTATATTAGTTTCATTTAGATCTGTTCAGTAGATTTTGCGTGGAAAAGTATCAAACGTTCACGAGCATAAAAATTCTCATAAATTTTTACATTTACAAACACTCAAAAGTATTGAAAATCTAATTGAATTTTTGGATTTATAATATTTGTAGCGTATATACTTTTGGAAATGGCGACCGACCGACAACTATTACTTAAAGCTAAATAATCAAAAAATTGTTTATTTAAATTCGATTTTCTATAGTGATACAAGATATTCAAGAATTCATGAACTTAGAAGATAGATGTTGTTAGTGAATCATAGCAATGATTTATTAATCAACCTAATCCCGTAGTGTTAGTTTATATCTAATCTATATATAAAATACGTGAAGCAAAAACTTTGGACCCCTTTTTATGAAAATTAAGCGGACGGAGGAGCATGGAACTTAGTACACTTATAGTTTATATAGAGACGGAATGCAGACTGCTGACATTTTTTTAAAAGAATATGTAAAAAGTATATTAAATGAATAAAATGAATGTTACACACTACCGTGGTTTGACATCCATGTTTGTATAAAGTCATATATACATTGATAAAGACAACGTGTTGTTAACACGTCAACGGAGACACTAGTAAATATATTATTGTAATTTATTTGGATGTACATGTTTTAAAAAAACAAATATTATCAACCGACGTCAAAAAAATGAGGTGAGTCTCAATTCATATGTACTTTTTATGTATTACCACATAACCTTATAGTGGGTGAACCAATTTTAATGATTCTTTTTTCATATGATAAAGCTATATGATAAAGCTTTTGATGTGTTCCTATTTTAATTTAGTTTAGGTCTGACAGGTTTTTGAGTTATTCGTAATAATTTTTAATGTTCATGCATTTTATTTGAAATTGATTTCCTTTTTATTAAAATTTTAATTAATGATAAAAAAACAATTTCACGTCTTTTACCGAATAGAGCGTAGTGAGAAAGTGGCGTCCGTTCTATAATTTTTGCTCGAATTATTTTGAGTGGCTCAACTCAACGCAGCACTTTGCCATACCAGGATGAAGAAATACCTAACATAATGTACATATAATCATTTTCTCGAGTAGAGATTGAATTCTCTCTGACTATCGGGATAAAGCGATTGAAATAAAAAAATCTTATTTAGACATTTTAATTCACCAATTTAACAACTGTAGTGACGCAACTCTTTGTTCTCTACTTGTTACCTTATAGCCAGTACATACTATCTAAAAATGAATAAAAATCAATACTTTAAATATAAACTTTTGAATTTTGTGAGGCATTCATAAAATATAACACGAATTCGAGTTCGTCTACGGCACTGCAGTGTGTAATTTACTGAATTTACATTATAAATTCTTGTCCGGACACTTCAATAATAAAAAGTTCTTTTATAGAACTTACTTCTACTGTTACTACTGTAGTTGAAAAATTGAAATTGTTGTTATTTGTTGTATTAAAGATAAATCTATCCAGGAAATGAAAATTCTAAATGATATTTAGTATTTTCATTTGGGTTTGGTAACAAGGCAAAGCGCGACGTTGAGTTCCGCCACTCAGCAAGCAATGCCTCAATCTGGCGGAAAGTGGGTAACGGAATTGTTGAATGCGAAACGGAGTGTATTAACACTAGGTTCTCAGGTTTCCTGTGCCTATTCTGCTATATGCGGGAGACAGTGTGAAACTAAAAAAAAAGAATAGATAAATCTATATATATTTAAAAGCATCTTCACGTTTAGAAGTATAGTTAGAGAGAACTTGTGTAAAGACACTCCGTTCACCGTTTTCCGCCAGAATTCGAAACATAGCGTGTGAAGTAGCAGAACCGTACCCCGCGCCTTGTGTTACAAGAACTAAGAGAAAATTTCTAGGAAAAGGGTTAAAAACGAGATTTTAGTTTTTATAGTCCACGCAAACATAGTCGCGGGATATAGCTAGTATTGTATATAATTACGACTTTTTTGGCTTGAATCGGACATTTCTTGCACTGTTCAGTACAAAAAAGCACCTTCAACGTTTCTTTCACAATTTCTTTTCAGCTTTGATATTTACCTTTATAAAGTTTCAGTAAATTATTATTGTTCACTAAAAACTACTTTTTTCAAGTGCATTATAAATATTAAAATATTTGAAATAAATTTTAACTATTTTAATATAAATAAAATATCGATGTGGATTTTATGTCTGTCTGTATGTAGTTTGATATGAACTGTCTTGTATATCTAACACATGAAAATTAAAAAAATCAAATTAAAGGTAATTTCAAGTTCAAAGCTAGTACAGTGTGAGATCGTCTATCTATTTAATATTTCAATTAGATCTCTACTCGACATTGTAATTAGATTTAAATCATCTTAATTTCTCCACCTCGATAAAATAATACAGTGTGTAGACTTTCGCTGCTCTACTAAGAGCACCCAGTTTTACCCTGTTCGTAGGAATGCCCTGACTTCCCTACACTTCTCAAGTAGCCAAATGTTAAATTTTCTATGCTTTCTGCTTTCTATTGGCAGTTATGTTGCCAGTAGGTTGTCCGTCAGCCACTCAGTAACACAAACATTTTTTTTTTAATTCACGCTGTATTCCACATATAGCAGGGTAGGCAGAGGGAATTTGAGAACCTAGTGTTAAGACACTCCGTTCTCTTACAACAATTCCGTTCCCCACTTTACGCCAAATTGAGGCATACAATAACACAAACTAATAACACAAACTTTTTATACACATATATAGACGTTGAGGGCTCGTGGCGCAGAGGTACAAGCTTGCGACTGTAAATGTGACAGGTTGTAAGTCCGATTCTCATTCCAGGAAATGAAAATATTATATATAGTATTTTCATTTCTTCGGTAAAAAGGCAAAGCGCGGCGTTGAGTTCCGCCACTCTAAACTGCCTAATTCGATAGAAAGTGGGGAACGGAAATCTTAAAAGAGAACAGAGAGTCTAAACACTAGGTTCTCTCTTTCCCTCTGCCTACCCTGCTATGTGTGGGAAACAGCGTATAGGTAGATAGAAGATAAATTTATATAGATATACTTTAAAATATAATACCAAAATATAAATCTAAGAATAAAGACGAATGACAAGTATCGCTAATATTTCTGTGAAGGAAGCCTAATAACATGATGAGATAAGGATCGTTAATGCGTCGTCAGCTTAATTAGCTGCGTTAATTGGACTCGGTTTTGATGATACTTGGAATTTGTTACGTTTTTATTAATCGTCATTTTTTCAAAGAAATGTGGGTATTTTAAATGTATTTTATCTTGGAAGGTTTGAAGTTTGTTTTTTTTATACCGTTGTGGCCCCGTGGTGTTTATTTGAGTGATTTCGGGGTGAAGTGGAGTCGAGACTAATATTTAGGAAGTTTTTTCGATTTGGCCAAGAAAAATGCATGGAAAGTAGAGAATGGTTTGATTTATAACTAAGTAATGTCTATGTGATAGGGAGGAATAGGATTTATTTTAATACGAATCTGTATTAAAATGAGAAGAAATTACTTAGCAATTGCTAGTAGGGAAAGTTTGGAGCAGAGATCCTAGTGCCCTAATGGCGTTTCTATCTACCTAGTCAAATTTTAGAAAATCTACTAAAACTGTCTTCTAAATACATACAAGAAGTAAACAGATGATAGACAAACAGTCTTTTAGTAGGTTATGGATACATTTTGCTGTCATACATCTCCCGCCTACTGCTATCGCGTTCAAATTAACTCTAAACCTATTGTTTTTCAGTTCCTTCAAAGTATTTATATAATTTGGAATTAATATATTTAAAATTTTTATTTCCCATGAAACTAAATTCTACCAATATTATAATCTTCTATACAACAATTCCATAACATCCACAAAAGCTTCCAAAGAATAAACACATAAAATAGTCCATAAAAAACTACCTGTAAAACTCAACATCAGATTCATGCATATATTAACAATAAAATTTGATGGGAAAAGGCAAAAAATAGAATAGAAATAGACCCCGCCTTGACTTGTATCACCACATTCCTCGATTTATAGCACTCCGATATCGAGAATACTCCGCTAGTGTCTGCCGATGACAGTTTACGTAAAATATTTTGCTATATTCCATTTTGTACTTAGGAATGGTATGTCAGGAGAAGAGTTTGGGTCTTTTTTGTCATACACACATACTTACATAGCTTCACGCTGTATCCCGCATATAGCAGGGTAGGCAGTGGCAACCTAGTGTTAAGACACTCCGTTCTCTTTTAACATTTGAGGCTTGTTGTGGTGCAGAGGCACAAACGTGCAACTGTAATCGCGACAGATTATGGGTTTTGATTCCCACTCCAGTAAATGAAAATATTAAATAATATTTAGTATTTTCATTTCCTGGACCTGGTAATAAGAGTGCGACGGTGTCAGCGTCAAGCAAAAAAAAAAATAATAATACGTTATTTAGCAGGGTAGTCAGAGTTAAACTATAGTGCCCGAATTCGAGACATAACACGTTACATGACGGAACTAAACGCCGTGCTTTATTTTACCAAGGACAAAGGAAATTAGTTTAAATATTCCACCAAGTGGGAACTGAACCAACAACCAATCGAGTTTACATACAGACGCCTCACTCACTGCGCCACGCCACATTTAAATCATGTCTCTATTTGACATATCTCTATACGTAGTACGTCAACGATGTTCCAAATGCTGAGATGGACTT
The DNA here is from genome assembly GCA_033558755.1 of Philaethria dido. Classification (NCBI taxonomy): domain Eukaryota; kingdom Metazoa; phylum Arthropoda; class Insecta; order Lepidoptera; family Nymphalidae; genus Philaethria; species Philaethria dido. Next base: position 17,140 of record JAKGSA010001545.1, on the reverse strand, counting down.
GGCCATTCGTAACTATAAACTTTAATAGTTTTGGGTAGTCGCAGTTCATCGTATGTTAGCTTAGCAAGGAGATTTGTTGGAACACTTGTTATGTAATTGCGTTTGTATAAGAGTTTAAGATTAATTGTACGATTTGTTTTGTAATTTTTTCTTACTGATTTTATTCATGTTTTATATTTTGTCAATCTTGTTTTTATACAATGTCGAATGTTTGTGTGGATTTGTTTTACGTCCCTAATCTCACAATTTGTCAGTTTAGTTTTGTCGACCTTGTTCGTTTGCAACTCCGAATTTTAGTCAAACTTGATTTTGCAATCCGGATTTTTTTCGACCTTGGTTTTTTTCGTCTGTCGAGACGTATTTTATAACACTTTAGGTTCAAACCACAACGATTACTGTTTGTAATAAGTTTCACTTAAAAAAAAACAGAATTGACTATCATCACGTAGTATATAGTACAGGCTTCATAACTTCGCTACTATGACTCAATTATCATATATAGTACTTTTTCCTTCACCTTCAATATATTTAAATCACGTCACAAACTTTTCATGTAACTTGTATATTTATAGACATATATAGTATTTTCACAATAAGGTCATGTGTATGCCAAAGTCGTTACAGAATAACGTTAGTTATTTGCCATACAAATAAATACGTAGCTATCGTCTTTACGACGCCGATAAGAGACTGTTACCACGTACGAGATATCTACTGAGATACAATGGTATTTGTGTAAATTTATATTCGTATATTTACTAGCTGTGCCCGCGACTTTGTTCGCATGGAATTTATCAAAAAAAAATAAACTGTTTTAAAGTTGACATATTAGAACATTTTTTTTTGAGTAGAAGTAGCTAAGTTATTCCTTATTACATCAGCTACTTGCCAGTGAAAGTCCCATCAAAATCAATCCGAAAGATACAGACAAACAAACAGACAAAAATTGTAAAGAATTCTATTTTGGTATATATATCGTAGATATATTCATATGCAAATAGTAAAAAGTGGTTATTTTAATATTACATATATATACTTCAATTTTATTAATGTATTAAATGTATTAACGCTTGTGTTACTGAGTGGCTTACAGACACCGTACAGGCGAAGCTACTGGTTATACAGGGCTTGGTGAGTGTAGAGGCAAAGAAAGTAGTTCTTGAAATTCCTGTGAACACGGGAAAAGCGGGATTTTAGATTTTATAGTATATTTTGAGTATTTACACAGTTTAATTGAAATATATAATAATTTCGAAAAATATCAACTTCATGCTTTATCCCGCAAACTATAACGCCAAACGCTTTCCATCTGAATCATAGACATTGCGTAAAAACGCAGTGGCGGAATTAAACGCCGACAAACTAACTCAAGGAAATCATTTTTAGAAAATGTATACAAATTTGAACGCAATGGGACTTGAACTTGAGATGCTAACAACAAAATTAAGTTATAACAAGCGTATAAGAATTTCGTCACAGCCGGATATGGAACGCATGGCTTAGTGGTCAGAGCGTTTAGACGGTTTCCAAGAGGCGCGGGTTCAAGTCCCGCTGCGTTCAAATTTTCATAATTTTTCTACGTATGGTTTTCGTTTCCTAAGTGTGTGATTAACACTTCAAAACTATAAAAAAAAAAGAGCTCAAGGAAGATCAAAAAAAATACAATTCTTGCTTATACAAGAATTGTACAATATATGTACACAAAGTCTAAATCAAGTCCATTTGAGCGAAGTTCTAACTACTTAGGAAGGGCTCGTAAAGTAAGAGATAGTCCGGCATCGATAGTAGGATTTATGAAGCATTTATATCGGTTATATGGAGTTTTTCCTTAACAGACGATTTGTAAACGTAACTACTGTAGTATATTTTATAAGAATCTATTCAATTTTCGATATGTTATGGACTTATATTTATTTTTACCTGTTTTTAACGTGTAAAGGGTTTTTAACGTGTAAAGGGTGTAACTTCGACTGTGTTTATTACTGGGTGAACCAATTTTAATGATTCCTCTTTCATATAATAGCTTGTGCTTTTGATGTGTCTCAGATTTAAATTAAAGATCTGACGAATAGTGTTGGTTGTAGTAGCAAAGATTTATTTGTAATAATGTTACTTTTTAGTGAAGAGCAAGTAAAAATACTTGCCCTGAGAAGTATTCATTGGATTTATCAACTTACGCTTGTCATGGCGCAGTGGCACAAGCGTGCGACTGTAAACGCGACAGGTTGTGGGTTCGATTCCCACTCCAGGAAATGTAAAATTTAGTATTTTCATTTCTTGGGTTTGATAACAAAGCAAAGTGCGGCGTTGAGTTCCGCTACTTAACACGCAATGCCTCAATTCAGAGGAAAGTGGGGAACGGAATTGTTGGAAAGAGAATGGAGTGTCTTAATACTAGGTTCTCTGGTTCCCTCTGCCTACTCCGCTATATGCGGGATACAACGTGAAGTTAAAAAAAACTATCCAAAAACCAAGAGAGCATTCGCTAATATAATTTAAACTGTATCCCTTAGTTTTCAACGCCGACTAGAGATATCTCTCGAACATTTCAACTCGTAGCACTCCATCACTATCAAGATGTTATTGTTTTCCAAAGTTCAGAGAGAGGACTTTTTACTGTAGTAGTTTAGACAATGAAAAACTACTACATATATCTCTCGTACGTGGTATTTTGTTTGAAATAGTATGAAAGTTTTCTTTTTGTGTGTCTGTGTATTGTTTTACTAACATTGTATACAAATATTAACGTTCATTTAATTTAATATGTGCACTTTTTAATACTTAATTTGTAATTTGTTTAATGCTTTTTAAGGGAAAGGGCTAATAGATATAATTAAATTTTTTGACAAAAAAGAAAACCTTATTACGAATAACTCAAAAACTACTTGTTCTTAATTAAATTTAAATGGGATCACATCAGAAGCACTAACAATCACACATTAAAATTCATTAAAATTTCACTCAGTAAAAAGTTATGCAATAAAAACACAATTGAATTGAGAAATTCATCTATTTTTGAAGTCAGCTAAAAATTTAGGTATGTATACAGATATTTATATATATAAAACACATACAAGTGAAACGATCGATTTCATAACGTATTGTACATTCAATACCAAATATTATTATAGTAAAAGCATTATCTATTAATTCACGCTTTCTCATTACAATCACGTACAATTATTTACGAAACCCATTAAAATCATAAAATCGTGGATATTTTGCGAGCAATGGAACAATCTGTTCTACATTGTACGTAATCTCATCGTAATAGTAATTTTTAAAGCTTCACGCTATATCCTGCAAATAGAAGGGTAGGCAGAAGGAACCTGCGAACCTAGTGTTAAGAACTCCGTTCTCTTTCAACATTTCCGTTCCCCACTTTCCGCCGAATTGAGGTATTGCATGCGTGTTGCGGAACTCAATACCACACTTGACCTTATACAGAGCGAAGAAATTACAATATTAAATATTTACACGTTGTGTGCCATGTCGTCCATATATGAGTGCCAGTAACATTTTCCTGGGCGCCATGGCACTCATATATGTTGCTAAGGTATGTTGTTACGCAAAGTGTTAATTATTATAAATATTCAATATTTTTATTTCCTGGAGTGGGAATCGAACCCAAAACCTGTCGCGTTTACGTACTCTGGTGCCGCCACGACAGGCCTCGTGAATATTTGGCAAGCAAATGAGCAATCTGGTACATTATGCGTAATCCCATCAAAATTATAATAGCAAATGAAATCTGAAAAGTTTAGAATCAAAAGCGAATAGAACTTGTAACACTAAGAAATGCATAATTAGAATCCCCACAATTCCGATATGAATAATGAATTAGGGTTTCTTTTGAGTGAAGCAGCTTTGGGGCTGATAAAAGTTTGGTAACTCAACGACTTATCGGAGTGCTTTCAGTTGAAATTTTAAAGCTTTCGCTAATGTTCAGGTGGTCCTTACATTCTAACCGACTTTAAAAAGATGAGGTTTCTAAATTTGACTGTACTTTTTCTATGCGTATTACCAATTTTGATGATTTTTTTTTATTTGATAGCTTTTTTTAGGTTCACGCAGTGTCCTGCATATAGCAGGGTAGGCAGAGGGAACCTGAGAACCTAGTGTTAAGTAACTCCGTTCTTTTTCAACATTTCCGTTCCTCAGTTTCCGCCGGTTTGAGGCATTGCGTGGAGAGAAGCTAGTGCATAGAATGTGGTCACCTTTTTACTTAAGATCAGAAGAGTAGTTTTTGAGTTTTCCGTAAAAATTTTACTTTTTAGTGCCTTTTATTGGAAGTCGGGTTTCCTCTTTTTATTAAGATCTTGATTTTTTTATTGATTATTCATGTTGAAGTATTTTACTAAACACTTACCAGTATATTATGATATTTTTTTTTTAGCTTCACGCTATATCCCGCATATAGCAGGGTAGGCAGAGGGAACCTAGTGTTAAGGCAACCCGTTCCCCACTTTCCGCCGAATTGATTCAATGCCGCGCTCTACCTTGCCAAACCCAGAAAATGAAAAATTCCATTTCCTGGAGTGGGAATCGAACCCACAACCTGTTGCGTTTACAGTCGCACGGCTGTGCTTTTCCCTTGATTTTTTTATTTTATTTAATAATTCTATAATAGGTCTTTGGCCTTCTATTTCATAGAAATGCTCATTCTTCATATGTTTCATATATTTTAATAAATAACCTTACCTTTTTACGATTTAATTATTATGCCTTTCCATATAAAAAAGTATTTACCACGAATTTTATCAATAGTAATATATATATGAGATTGCTGTTCCTTTTTTAATCGTTCGGAGCTTAATGAATTATATTTATTATTTCTTTTGTGAATTATAACAAATATATATTTTTTAGATTCATGGTCATTTCCTGCATATATTAATAATCCAATCATTTAAGCTTAAATTAGGTAAGAATCTCGGAATTCGTGATATCCAGCTAGAAGTCTGTAAATTCTTGTATATTCACACCCTAAAAGTTGTCTCAAAACCTACTTATGGTAGTGTGTACGCAACTATTAAATTTCAAAGTCAAAGGTCAAATAAAAAATAAATTAAAAATTAATTATTAATTATTTTATGAGTGATTCTTTGTTTAAGAGATATTGTGTGTTGAGCGGCGGAGCTTAACGCTTCGGTTTGTTTTAGCAGACTGAGCTAGTGGAATAATTTAAATATTATAGTGAGGCCATCGTGGCTCAGTGGGGTAGTGTATGACTCTTAACACGATGGTTGTCGATACAACTCCCACTCAGGAAATAATTATACATACATTATTTAGTTTTTTTTTACTCTGGCGAGACAAAGCGCGGCATTGAGTTCTATCACTTAACGCAAAAAATCTCGATTATGAGCAGAAAGTATAGAACGGAGTGTATTGATACTAGGTTCTCATTAACTACCCTGCCAAGAAAGAAAAAACTCGTAACTACAAAGTCAAAGTCAAATAATTTTATTCAAAATAAGAAGTTACATTATTGAACGTCAAATAATTTACCACCGGTTCACTAAATTTAATGCCTTAGACCTGAGAAGAACCGGCGCAATAAACTCAGCGAGACTTCTTTTTTTTTCTCATAATTCAATGCTTTAATTTACAAATATTTATTAGTGACAATGATACCTTTGAAATAGACTGGAGCGAACATTTCATTCCCAAGGCGTGTTATCATTTATAAAATCACTAATTAGGTAATAACTTTTAACACACAAACGTCTTTTACCATTACCTCAAGTGAAAATCGAACGTAAAACTATTGTCATTTAGACACTGTACCACGATGACCATCTTGGTATTCCGAACTAAATATTTTAAATACGTATTATACAATAACTCAGAGGTCACGGGGAGCCTCTCAATAAATTAGTAACCGTGGATTATGAGAGGGTATTTAGCCTATATTGAGTTATTGCGGAAAGATTTGAGCCCAACTTGGCACTTCGGGATTTAAAGCGAACTAATTTATGGGCACCTTTTATATTTGAACATAAAACAATGAAATTCTATTTAGAAGCTATTGTGTGTATATTGGGTATTTATACATTTTATATATTTTTTAATATTATTGGTTTCGTAGAGAGGTACGTTAATAAATGCTTAAAGGGGCCCCTCAAACTCGTCTCTCTGCAACGCGATGGGCATAATGAATTAAGGAGTTTCTTTTATAAAGCTAGTTATATATAACATATGCAAGCGTATGCTAGAGAATTTTTTTATAATAATCCATTGTGGTATTATACAAAAAGACAATGTTTGATTTAAACACGATTGGTTTTGGGTTCGATTTTCACTCGGGGCAATGACCATATTTAACTTGGGAATGAAATGCTTGCTCCAGTCCATTTCAAAGGTATCATTGTCACTAATAAATAATTGTAAAGTATTGAATGAGAAAAAAAAAATATCCCACTGAGGTTCTTGCGCCTGTTCTTCTCAGGTCTGAGGCATTAAATTTGGTGAACTGGTGGTAAATTATTTGACGTTCAAAAAATTAAGCTTGTAACTTCTTACTTTGAATAAAATTATTTCTAAAATTATACTGATAACACAGAGCAAGGCGTTTTTTTCCGCTAGTCTACTCGTAATGTCTCGAATGAAGATGAAAAGTGCTTCCGCTTTTCAGGGAGTATCTTGATATTACACTTTCTCTGCTTTACGTTAAAATATCAATCTCTATAATATTGGGAGCCCAGGGACTAGTCCTGACTGTCATGTTTCCTCTTTTTGTCGAAATTTCAAGAAATCCTCACTTAGAATTCTTCATTACTAAGAGCCTACGCGCTGTCTGCACGTTGTCTGTTAATCACTTGGTACCAAGCGTTTTATATCTATATAGATATGATATCAATCATACATACATACCTACATAAACAGCTTCACGCTGTATCCCGTATATAGCAGGGTAGGCAGAGTGAACCTAGTGTTAAGACACTCCGTTCCCCATTTTCGCCGAATTGAGACATTGCGTGCTGAGTGATATCACTCAGGACCTAATATTTCTAAACTTGAAAAAAAATAGAGAGCGGAGTGATTTTTTTATTATTTACTCTGTCTTTTCACAACATACCAGCCACATAAAACAAATATAATAAATAATTTCAAACAAAACTAATTAAAACAGTGCACCGTCAACATACGCAAAACCAATCTATCAAATATTTATTTGGAATTTTCCAAAGCATTGTAACACGCGCCAATGTTTTCATATATAACACCGCATTATTATGAACGCGACCACAGAACAATTATCAAATTATGAAACGTAGCATTTAGCCATAATTATTTTGCTATTAGATAAGTACGTAGTGGATTATATTCGTGTTTTCAAATTTGTTTATATGGTTATTAAAATTAAACATACAGCTTCACGCTGTATCCCGCATATAGCAGGGTAGGCAGAGGGAACTGAGAACCTAGTGTTTAGACACTCCGTTCCCTACTTTCCGTGCTATTGAGGCATTAAACATACAGAGCCTTTCGTCGCGCAGAGTCATAAGCAGGCGACTGTAAACACGACAGGTTGTGGGTTCGATTTCCACTGCAGGAAATGTTTTTTTTTATTTCTTGGGTTTGGTAACAAGGCAAAACGCGGCGTTGAGTTCCGCCACTCAGCACGCAAATTCTTAATTCGGCGGACTAAGTGGGGAACGGAGTGTCTTAACATTAGGGTTCCTCTGCCTACCCTGCTATATGCGGGATACAACGTGAAGTTAAAAAATAAACATACAGAGGAGTATGAAATTTGGAATAGTTAAAGTTTATAAGAAAATGCGGCGTTAAGTACCGTCACTCAATACATAATGTCTTAAATTCATAAGGAAAGTGGAGAACGGATTGTCTTCATTTGGTTCTCTCTAAATATTCTGCTTTGCAGGAAAAACGTGAAGCTGATATATGAGGAAGCTTATATGAATAAGCAAAAAAGCAATATTATGTATGGAAAACGCATTAAATTAATAAAATAAATATTATACACTACCTGTACACTCGATTTTCTAAATAACAGTAATAATATAAGTATCACATTTTGACTATCATTCATCAATAGATAACTAGCAATATTAAATCATTAAATAAAATAGAGAGTTCTATATTTTAAATGTTACAATTTAAAATGGATTAATTGCATATATTTTAGCATTCCCTACTGACTCTTCGGTGGAAGTGAATTCGGTGGAAAGTGGGGAAATGATATCTTAAGAGAACGGAGTGTCTTAACACTAGATTTTCAGCTTCCCTCTATCGTACATCAGCTAAAAACAAGAAGAAACAAATTTTAGTGTTCGGAATTTTAGAAAATCAAGCGTTTCGAGCCTTTTACAATAATCAGTGGTCACATATGGTGGATAGATTGCCAGGTTCCAGATAAACCTTTTCCGTGCACAAAAATCACGACTATCAAAAAAATCATAATGTCAGTATTGTCAGTACAAAACATACTTACATTAAATCACGAGTAAATCTCGCTTTTACCAAATTTACAAGCATAATACTATAGAGCGTTATCCCGTTATATTCCAGTCCACGTTATAACAGATAAGAACAAGCAACAAAAGGCTACGTAATTTCAGAGACAAGTTAACGTGTAATATATTTTTGTGGCATTGTTCATAGACGGCTTTGTCTAGCACGTCGTTAATCACTGTCAGTAGGCGATAAGCGGACGAAGTGATGACTGGAGAGTGAACCCTGGCTGCACTCGCACAGTGACCAGTAGTAAGAATAATGTGTTAAGGAAATAGAATGAAATGTGAAAATTGAATTGAATTGAATTTGAAAAATTGAAATTGATTAATAGATTTTGATGTAGTTGAGATGTAAGTAAAATTTTCATTTCAAACAAGAACCTAACTGGTCTGGATAAAACGCGACGTTGAGTTTTGTCACATAACACTGTAATGTGTCGATTTCATTTGGCAAATAGAGAACGGAGTGTCTTAACACTACACAAGCTAGTACTTTGACAACTCTGACTACTCTTATTACTCTGGCTAACCAGCTATATGTATACAGCGTGAAATTAATTAAAGTGGAATCAAATCTTAGTTAGTGACACGTTAATTGAATGAAATGTATAAATTGAATTGATTGAAAAAATTAAATTGATTGAAAGGTTTAGGAGGCATTTTGATACACCTAGGATATCAGTAAATTTTATTTTGTGGGGTCAAATATTAGCAAGTGATAATATAGAGTTACCGCGGTCTAGTTAGATATAAATAACTTTGGATTCACCTATAGAATATGGAATAGTTCCTTAACAGTCGCTAACACTATGTCCTAGTCCTTTTTTTTATTTTATATTATTAGTTTTGTTTTTTTTTAACTTCAAGCTGTATCCCACATATAGCAGAGTAGACAGAGGGAACTTGAGAACCTCATGTTAAGACACTCCGTTCTCTTTCAACAATTTCGTTCCACACTTTCCACCAAATTGAGGCATTGCGTGCTGAGTGGCGGAACTCAACGCCGCGCTTTGCCTTATTATCAAACCCAGGTATTGAAAAATTTCATTTCCTGGGTTCGAACCCACAACCTGTCTCTTTTACAGTTGCACGCTTGTGCCTCTGTGACACAACAGGCGTTATAGATAGAGGGTTATGTTTTTTATTTAATAAATATCACCATATATTATGTGAATAAATAACATAACCCTCTTCTTACATTGGGGTAAAAACTAATATAAAAACATTAAATATTAATTTATTAAGCAGATTTATATAGAACCTGTTTTAGATGGGTGATCTGTAATAATCTTAGTTCATTGATGTTCAATGTTGTAACATCCACGTACTTCTTTCAAGTTAAAGGGATATTAAGCAATAGACAAAGCAGCCTAAAAATATACTTTTATGTAGAAAATCTAAATTTATCACGCTATTTTCGTGATTCATCACTTACATGAAATAATGTTTGAAAGGGCTGTGAAAATCTTGAGATTTCAATATGTAGAGACTGTCGTGGCGTAGTGGAACGACGTTTGACTGTGTACATGTGGTTGTGGGTTCGATTTCTCCTCTGAAGAATGACTATATTTAAATTATTTTCGTTTTCTCTTTCGCTCTGGTAAGAAAAAAGAAGAAATCAGCGTTGAGTCTTGCCATATAACAGATAATATTTTGAATTTGGATGAAAATGGAGTACGGAATGTCTTGATTCTCTCCAAATACCCTACTGAGTGGAATGATGCGTGATGCTAAAAAAATATTATTTAATAAATTAATTTGAGATTATGTTTTCAAACTGGCAAATCTAGAATACAATTTATGAAATAATTATAGGCTTTACGTTTTTTAATATACAGACTATGTTTATAAAAAAAATCATACAAATCAGGCACTCTAAGGTAAAAAGGTACTTAAATAACAGATAAAATTATCATTAAAGAATACTTGCTTTAAAAATGCTTATTTGTTTTGTCAACTTATTCACACCTGGCATGGATATATAATATATTTGTTAAAGTAATTTAAAATGAAAAATTACTCCACATTTCAAATTCTATTAAAATCACAAAATATAAGAGATTTAGAAAAAACCGAGCAAAAACCCCAATGATTGACATAACAAAGGCGATAAGTGAGAATAAATAGTTTTTGCGATTACTTCAGCATCGTCCATCAATTTCACGCGATAGTAAATCAACACCTACCGACCAATATGTTACATTGGCCTTTCTTTAAACTTTTTTTTTGCTTCACGCTGTATTCTGCGTATAGCAGGGTCGGCAAAGGGAACCTGAGAACCTAGTGTTAAGACACTCTGTTCTCTTTCAACAATTCCGTTCCCCACTTTCCGTCAACTTGAGGCATTACGTGTTGAGTGGCGGAACTCAACGCCGCGTTTCGCCATGTTACCAGAATAGGAAATAAAAATACTAAATATTAATTATCATAAATATTCTCATTTCCTGAAGTGGCAATCGAACCCACAAATCTCAGCTTTCTACGATCAATAGTTTCTCCTGTACGTGTATGTCAGTCACTCAGTAACACAGGTTTTTTATACATAATATACGATTAGTGTGATTATATAAATCAAGTTCCAAATTAAAATCAGAAAAAATGTTAAATTTAATAAAGTAATGTAATATGTAGCAAAAGGTAGTAACCATATGTCCTTAGGGAATGAAATAAAAACTTATGAAAGAAACCTAATTTTATTGAACTTCTATAACTAAAGATTATTTACCCAATTTCAAAAACGGAGGAAGTTAATCGACTAAATGTTTTTAATGTGTGTTACATACGTGCATACATAGCTTCACGCTGTATCCCGCATATAGCAGGGTAGGCAGAGGGAACCTAGTGTTAAGACACTCCGTTCCCCACTTTCCGCTGAATGTTACCTCATAATTTTTTACGGGATGAACCATTTTGATGATATTTTTTTAAATGATAACTAGTGCTTTTGATGTGGTGGGAATACATCAGAAGCTAACATATAGTTAAGACTTGACGAGTTTTTGTATTATTCATAATTGTACTTTTTAGTGCTTTTTATTTATAATCGTTTATCTTTTTTTCTCCGCCACTCAGCAATGCCGCAATTCCACGGAAAGTGGGGAGCAGGGGAAGTCTGTAGTATACAGCGGTTTCCTTTTTTTGCTAAAATCTTATTTATATATGGAAACCTTCATCTCACATAGAATCTCGGTCTTCATTACGATTCCCACGATGTCCCCCGGCATTCTCTACACCGTATCTGTCCGTACAACGTAATAATGCATGTCCTAATTAAATAATAATTGAGACCCGAAAACGCGTCTTAGTTTATTTATCAAATGATAACATTTGGGAATGTGCTTACGGTTTTTAATTTAGAGTTAATGACCTCTGGTACCAGGAATCGGTTTAGAGTTAATTTGTTCACGGTAGAGGTAGGCGCGAGAGGTATAACAGCCAAATCTCTCTATAATCTACTAAAAGATCTCAGCCTAACTAGAACTATTATCAGTTCATTTCTAGAACATATTTTGAAGACATTAGTAGGGTTTGTCAAATTTGGTTAGGTTAGTTGTCCGGTAATTTGTATTTTAAAGGGGCAGCGGGACTCGAACCCATGCTTCTTAGATACCGTATTGTACATGATCGAGGCCCGAAAAATATTATTCCTAACATCTATCTATCCACATCTATCATCATATATATAACATCTATCTATCTATCTATCTATAACATCATTTACTCTATCTATATCATAACATCTATCTATCTATCTATAACATCATTTACTATTAAATTTTCATATTTTAAAATACAAATAAAAATCTTATTACTATAAGGTAATCGACATAGTCAAGGTAGTCGAGATGAGGCAATAAAAAACATGCTCGATTTGCCATCAATTAATTATGAAGTATATTTCCGTATTAAACAGGTTCGAATCCTGCCACTTTCAATTTTTTATATATTGTCTAAGAATAATTTCCTAACACAATACGGTAGCCAGTTTCAATTTTCATTAAATAAAATCGAAATGAAAATCTTATTATTGTTAACCCGATAAGAAACATTTTCGATTTGCTAGCAATTAAATATGCCACATGCCCCCAATGAATATATTGATATATTGATCAAAGCATTTGGACGGTGTCTGAAAGGCATAGGTTGGAGTCCCGCACGTACATTTTTTTATATTTTTTCTAAAAAATATTTTTCCTAATATATGTAAAATCACTTGTTACTAACTTGTTAAAAACGCCTGACGTGGCGCAGAGGCACAAGCGTGGGAGTGTAAACACGACAGGTTGTGGGTTCGATTCCCATTCCAAGAAATGGAATTTTTCGTTTCCTGGGTTTGGTAACAAGACGTTGAGTTCAGCCACTCAGCACGCAATACCTCAATTCGGCGGAAAATGTGGAACGGAGTGTCTTAACACTAGGTTCCCTCTGCCTACCCTGCTATATGCGGGATACAGCGTGAAGCTATGTATGTATGTATGTGCTTGTTACTCTAAATTTTCATATAATAAAGGTAATCGAGAAGAGGCAATAAAAAACATTCTCGATTTGCAATCAATTAATTATGAAGTAAATTTCCAGTCCGCAATACTGGTACCGCTTACCTTTATTGTTTTGTGATCGATGGCTCCACTGACAAGAACAAATGGAGGGAGGTATTCTATAAACATTTGTTTGCCATCGAATTGTAATTTGTAGATAAGATGATATGATTGAACGGTTTCTTGATATGTCGATTTAGTTTATGTTATATTGGGTATATTTTTAATATTTTTTTGGTAATCTAGTTGTTTTGTTTGAAAGCTTGGTACATAAATTTGTTGGGTGGAAAGTATATGTTTCCTTATATTTAATTTTTTTTATTCTTTTTCGATTTTCTAAGATAATGTGCGGTGTTAAGTTTCGCCATTTAATATACAGTGTCTCGCATTAGGGTGGAAAGTGGAGGACAGAGTGTTTTAGCGTTAGGATCTCTCTGCCTAATAGATATAAGTAAAATAGTAAATAAATCAATCTTTTCTGTTTAGGTGTATTGTAAGCAAATTATTGATGATAGAAAAAAACATATTCCACGTCTTCTCCTGTATAGCAGAAGTCAGAAATAACTCAATGTTACGTAAAGAGTGGAGTGTTCTGTTCTCTTCTTTCTATTCTCCTTCCCTATTATCCTCCTTAATCCTTTGAGAACTCATAATCAATCACGCTTACATTTAGACACAGTCGCATTTCGCCATATTTCACCATGGTCTCTATCCATAATATGTGTAGCTTCACACTGTATCGCGTATGTAGGCAGGGAACCAGAGAACCTAGTATTAAGACACTCCGTTGTCTTTCAACAATTCCGTTCCCATCTTACATCCTGATTGAATCATAAGTTATAGAGGAAAAAAATAGTTCCTGACTCAGAAAAAAAAAGCTTACAAATCTTACCTATTTGTTTAATATTCATTATTTGAAGTGAATTTAGGAAAATGTGACCAAAACGATATAAATGTCCTCTGGAGAAATCTTAGTGGACATGATGTGTCAACCCGCTTCAAACCTGTTTACATTTCATTTTCCATTGTTTTTATTTAGGGAATACGTTCTTGTTTTATTTGACTTTCTCAAAGTATGTAAATTAACGATGTAGGAGATAAAAAAGCAGTTTCATAGTTTAATCCGCATAGCAGGGTAGTTAGAGAGAACCTATTATCACGACACTCCATTTGCTACTTTCCGCTAGACTTCAACACAGGGCGTGTTAAGTGGCGGAACTCAACGCCGCGTCTGGCTGGAGCGGAGAAATGTAAATAATTTAAATATAATGATTACCCCGTATGGGAATCGAACTCATAACTAATCGTGCTTACAATCAGATGCTGTGCTAATGCATCACGATAACCTTGATATAACAGATATTTTACTTTTTTTTTTTGCTGTGCTAATGCATCACGATAACCTTGATATAACAGATATTTTACAAAAATTAAATATTATAGTTATTTCAAATTTCCATTACAATAAAAGCACCTTAGCCCAAAATTGAAATTTCTGCCATCGTCGCAGTTTGGCAGTGTTTGAATGTGAACGCGATAGTTCTGGGTTCGACCCCCACTCGGGGAGAACATGATATTTAAATTGCCTTCACTCACCCAAGGTAAGGAAACGCGGCGTTGTGTGACGGACACACAAAGAGCAAATAACGTAATATTTGGACACTAACATTAGGTTATTTTGATTACCTTACTATGCAAAAAAGTATGAAACTGAACATAAAAATATCTTATGATTTTTAATATAACATTTTTGAGATATAAATAAGAAAAAAATACTTTTAAATCGATTTATTTAAATTCAATTATTGTCATTTTTAATTCAATATCACTATTTCTTATACTTATTTCTATCATTTGATTGATTACTATACTAAGAAGCAGTTTTTTACTATATAAATCAGGAAGACGCTATTGTCATGTAACGTATTGTCGTTTTGACAGCTAACCATGTTACGCTGCTATACATTATTGTATGTCACTGATGAAATATTTTCCTTGTAGTTTTTATAGTAACGTGAATAATAGCTTAGCTTGTTTTAGAATTATGCTTGCAGAATTAATTGGATTGAACGTATTTGTCTAGGTTCACCGTTACATACGAAAGGAATTATGATTGAAGATGCGATGTATATATAGAGATAATGAGAAAATATTATAACTATTTTATTAGTTTTAATATTTTCTCATTATTAAAACTAATAAAATAGTTATAATATTTCTTCATTTTTTTTAGTTGTGGGTTCATTCCCACATGCGCGGTGTTGAGTTCCGCCACTTAAGACGCAATGCCTCAATCTGGCGGAAAGTGGGAAACGGAATTGTTGAAAAAGAACGGATCGCCTTAACACTAGGTTCTCTGGTTCCCTCTGCCTACCCTGCTACATGCAAGATACAGCGTGAAGTTAAAAAAAAAAAAAAACTATTGCATGATTATTTCACATGAGGTACATGTATAAAGCCAAAGTAAAACATAATGAATCTTTAAAAAAGACATACATACATAGCTTCACGCTGTGTCCCGCGCTATATCCCATAGCAGGGATATAGCATCCCCACTTTCCTGTCGCGTTTACAATTGCACGCTTGTACCTCTGCGCTACGACAGGCGTTGAAAAAAAGAGAAACTATAATTTATAAAAAAATCTCCACCTCAAAAGCATCACTTCAGATGCTATTTCATTTCCACCGAGATAATTTAGTGTTCAGGCACTCCGATCATCACTTTCCACCTCAATTTCATAACATATAGGTATAATTTACGAAAATCATGATTTAAAGTAACATTACTCGGTCCAGACCCCCCGACACCTGCACTTGGGCTTGCCCATCTTGATTGTTAAAATCTCAGTTTTCCTCTGATAAGATTTATGTTCTGCAGTTGACACTTAATTTTGTCCGCGTTCAGTTCGTGACGCCGTTTTCGCGTTTACAGTTCAAGTAGGAAAGCTTTGTAAGGATTTTGTTACAGGTATATTTAGTTGTTTTATGATTTTGTATTAACGAAAATAATGAGTTATTTCTATTTACAATCAAATTTTGATATACTAAAATATAATAGAGTAAAATAACTACTTCTATGGGAAAAGGCAGCAATTTTTTTTTTGTATATTTTAAACAGATTTCATAAAAAGGAGAACGTTCTCAATTTGACAGTTTTTTTATACGTGTGTTACTGTATAACTTTTTACTGGGATAGAATTATGATGATTCTTTTTTGACATGGTATTAGTGTTTATGATGTTATGGCATTTAAGTTTATATGTGATTTTAATAACTTTACTTTTGAGGGCATATCACATATAATCGGTTTTTCTTTTGTTAAAATCTTAATTATTGTATTTTACGCTATTACCTAATTATTAAAATTATTCTAGTTATTGTTATATTAAGTCATTAAGACAAATATATAATGCCCAGAATTCGGACTAAAGTGCAGAACGGAGTGTCTTGACACTAGGTTCTCTCCGACAACCTTGATATGCAGAAAAAACCCCTTGAGAGTAATTGAATGTATATATTCTATTGTAGAAACGCAATAACAAAAACAGAGGCGAGGTTTAAAGCCCTGTAATGCAAAGAAATGTTACTTAAAGGATGTTTGCAACTAACTCCAGGATTTATTTAGCAACTTCATGCAATTTCGCATCTGGAGCTCAATTGTTTCATGCACTTTGTTCATTTTTCAACATATGTGGTGCAGACGGTACAGGAATGGAGATATATATCCATATAATTTTGTCTTAAATTTTGCTACTGAAAAGCTGCCTCATGCTCTCGCCTAGCAGGGTAGTCAGAGTCAGTCAACCTAGTGTTAAGACACTCCGTTTGCCGTTTTATGTTCAAATTTTAGATATTGTGAGTGTAGTGACGAAACTCAATTTCACCATAGTGGCGATATGAGAATAATATAAAAAAAATATCTTTCAAAATCATCTGTACTCCAAGTCCATGGGAGAAAGTAATCACTTTACATTACGTGTTATTTTTATGTTTACCGTCCTTTTTAATTTTTTTTTTATAAGTGTTACCGCATAACTTTTAACTTGTTGAACAATTTTTGATGATTCTTGGTTTATTTTTTAGTGCAATTTCTTTGAAGTCGTTATTTTCATGAAAAAAATA